>JBBPCS010043312.1:0-20049 GCA_037974645.1 Hollardia meadi
TTTTTTCCCTCGAGCAGCACAGTTAGTTGGCGGCTAACAGCTGCTTGTACTGTGATGGCCCCAATATAAACAAACATGCATGCTAACTTCACTTGTAAAATACACCGAAAAACAAGTACATAATACCGCTGCAAACCCCACTTACCGGCAGTTGAAGTTCCAGTGCAATGAAATCCAAAATGATTATTTCTCCCGCTGATGTGTCTGTCTGTGACTCTGCACCATGGATCTGCTCCTGCACTCTGCTCTCTCTCATCGGGTTGCAGCTGGGCACGTCACGGACGACCTCAGGTGAAAGGTCATCATGTGATGTATATTGACTGACGGCAGCCAGGTCATTTTATTTATAGCTAAATTATTATTAATTGTTACATGTTATTCTTGAAGGGCCAAGGGCAGGCCTTCACAAAATAATAATAATAATAATAATAAAAAATACACCTTGACAAAAGGGCACTTTGGACATGCAGGGGCAAAGGGGCAGGTGCTCGAGCCCGACAATGACTCCTGACAGTTGAACCTGACTAGCTTCTCTACTCAAACTGTGACATGGCAAACTTCAGATTGTGTTAAAGTACTTATTAATCTGTCATATGATCATGACAATGACACACGAAACAATAAACACAACTTTTCATTCAAAAAAAAGTACCACTTGAGTGAATTTACTTACTGTGATTGAAAACAGCTTCTCCGGGATAACTCAGCGAAAGTGTAACGTATCCACCTAATTTTTCGCGGCTCTGGTAAGTTTTGCGTGCTGAACGTGCTGATGTAGTTTGGCTTATCAGACTTGAATGGGATCGGAGAAAATCGCTGTGTTTCATTCGTCCCGGCTCTCCCCTACACTACTATGAGTGATGAGGTGTTAATCCTACACCCCTGCCCCCACTAAAGGTACTGTAAACAAGGAAACATTGTTGTCTGTTAACTACAATGTTTGAGCTTGAGTTTTTTATTACTTGCATTTATTTAAATGCCATAAGCATAGCTTTTAATATCCATTGCATATACACACTATACACACTGGAGTCTACCAGAGAGATGTCTCTGACACAACCACCACAGCAAGCAAGATGTTAGGTAACATAGAAAGATTAAAAAACAGTTGTCGAAGTGACATAAAGTTAATAACTCACCATTCAGAAACGTCCTGTTGCATCCTTGGTTTCTGAATTTGTTTGGGAGTGTGTTCTTGCTCAGGGTCTGACTCTGGTTCAAACATATATGGCTGCACCGCTGTTTTCTCCGGCAGCCATGTTTCTCCCAAGTTCAAGCTCAAGAGTTGCCATTGAAGCACAAAGCCGTACTCGTGTCAGCACACCCCACATAAAAGAGAGGCGTGGTGAGAAGAAGCTCATTTGCATTTAAAGCAACAGTTCAGGGAAACATCTAAAACATGCAGGGCAGGGCAGAGCCTCCCCAGTACCAGGACTGAGAAACACATGATCAGAGACACATGATTTCAAAGAACTTTGTTATTCAATAAGTTTTGAATTATTATTAATTATTATTATTATTATCTAATAACTTTGACATTAAAGACTTGCTTCCTGTTTCTTATCAAATATAACTTTGTTTCTTTTTACCATGACCACAGTTGTTTCCTAACCAAGTAACCACACCTATGGGGGTTCCTTAACAAAACAATTATTTTAACCCAAACATGATCCTTCCCAAACCGTAGCGGAGTAAATTAAAGTGCATCAGCCTGATAAAACCTCAACAAACCTCAGTGGTTGAAGATCAGGAAACAGACATATGAAACTTAATTGGAAGGGTCATTTGTGATTTTGGACGGCCCTGACAAACAATGGATTTCATGTAGTTTAGAGAATTTGTTGCTCCCTTTGTTCTCTCCTGCGTATTTACAACTAGACATACTTTAGAGTAAATGTTCTTGTGTCGTCAATGCGTTAGCTGTCCAATGAGTGGGTGTAAACATTCTTTCCGTTCATTCGTAAGACAAATGAGCAGCAGCAGCAAGAGAAAAAGCAGTACAAACAGCAATGCTGATTTGTGGGGAGGATGGAATTTATGAAGAAGGTTCACAGGTGTGAGAGGTGAAAATCCAACTGCCTCAGAGTCTAATGATCTGAGGGGGCCTTGAAGTAGTCCTCGGGGAGCTTCAATAAAGGCGAGCGGGAGAGGACCACACCAAGAAAAGACATAGTGGTCAGACTGAGCCAAGAAGAGAATTTTCCTTTCAATAATGCAGGAGCTGATGATGTTTGATCATTGGAACAGAAGTGGAGAATTGTCTGAACCTGCAGACAAACATTGTTAGAAGTTGGATAGACTTTTCTCACTTTTCTCTGGTTGTATGCTATAATCAACACATATATGTTTGATTAGCAGAATGATTGTAGTGATTACATTTGTACAAACGCTTCCAGTATAAGTGCTTTTCTGAATGTCTAATCTGCCACGCTATACGGAAATTTTGTTTATGAAAATGTGGAAAACTATTCAGAATATGTCAAAGTGTAATTAAAGTCAAAACCTAGGTCAAAGCCATTTATTTTATGGATGCTTTTGGTTGAAGTGAAGGTCTAAGCATCAATATCAGTGTTTAATAGAAATGCTTTTGATGAAAAGCAGATAGCAGAGGAGGCTATGCTTAGCGGGTAATAAACAGTGCTGGGGAATAATACTGGGCCTTTTGAACCATCCTCTATTAAAGAGCAAATGAAAGGTGAGTCTTAATTATACCTGCAGTAATGGCCTACATGTAGTGAAGACTGAATGAGCTCAGACCACACATTATGGTGAAGGACAAAGTTTTTGTGTGGTGTAATCATTAAATGAAATTCCCAGTGTCCTTTAAAATGAACCAGCTTGTCTCACTTGCCAAAGGCTTGCTGATGATGGGAACAACTCTAAAACTGGCTATTCCCTCCTTATGTTTATTTCAGCACAAACTCGTAAGTCTTATTTATACTTTTCTTTTTTCTTTTTGCCGGCCCGCAATTTGCCGTTTATCATTAATTTCCCCTGAAGTGACATTCTGATAGGAGTCGAACAGATGGGAATCGAGGATTGTCCTGGCAAAATTCATCATGAAAAATGCATCCGACACCTGTGTAATTTGCCTAATCATCTTTTCCTAATAAGCTCCCCTCATTAATTATGCACGACTTCCACAATGCAATCAAGATAAAAGTAAATCTGATGACTTAATACCCTTCAAAATAATTACCCCCTCCTCCCCCCTCACAGTGGCTCCCCTCATCCCACCAGCCCACGCCCATCTCTGGCACAGCTTTTCTTTTGATATTTTCCTCCCCATTGGCTCCAGGATTTTAACTGGGATAAGAGAACAGAAAATACTTCATGTGGCCTGTTGTCTGCTTCAGTGTAGAATTCTCTTCAAAGTAAGACTGTCTTTAAACCCCAGCTTAATTTAGTAACCAGAAACATGCTCCTGTCTTTTTGTATTGTGCACTTGAATTTTAAAAGTCTGCATTAAACTATTTGCCCTCATATTCCCTTTTTCCATTACCTAGTATATACAGTATCCAATGTCATGGGATTGTGGCATTCTTAAATGAACACCAGTAAATACCAGCAAATATATTACTTTTGCAACAACTATAACCCATTACCATACATATCAGTATGATCAAATTTAGTAAATGTAAAACCAGAAGATATAAAAATGTAATAACAGAAAGAAATATTTATTACATGACAGGGCAATTGCCCTTGTGATAATAAACTGAAAACAAAAATAAAGTTTTGAATACCTGGGATTTTGGTTGTGTTAAGTTTTGGATCCAAATGCAGGACTCTTATAGGTGTGGTTTTATTGAAAAGATGGAGGTGATGATGTGTTGTAGTATATATATACTGCAGGAGCTTGATGTGTAGATGGGTTGCGGGTGTGCAGGTTGATTTGATTCGCACAATGACAATTTTTTTGTAATTCAGTCTATGGTACAATATCCTTGGCTGTTAGCAAACACCTTTACAAACCCTTGTTCCAGCTACACATTTAACCAGTGGTTTGAAGAAACACTCCACCTGCTCTTTCCATGTGTATGCAGCGGCAAGTACTGAGCAGCAATGTGCATTGGCAGCATCCAACACACAGTATCTACAAACAAATCAATAATTCTCCTCTCTTTTTAACTACAAAGGTCCATATACAGTAAATTCAGTTTACAGACAGTGAGCACACTCACCCAGTAACCCAGTGAAATATGTATTTCTCACACACACTCTCTTCTCATCGCAGTTACAACATTCCTAATGTTGGGTGATGGTGTCATGAGTGACCAACAGATTGGGTGCTGACATGAATCAGTAATTTAACAGCGTAGACCTGTACCGTCACTTTCACACCCACTAACATGGTTTTGTATGTGTACTGTATGTGTGTGTGGGATAGAGGACCTCTCATTTGCTGTGAGTCAGTGGCTTTGATTCAGGTTCTGATTAAAGCAATGGTGGACTGGCAACCTGCTAGGTGATTTTTTAATTTTTTTGACCGGCCCATAAAACAGGTAGATCGACTCATTGATTTTCTTTGCATTAAATAACATTAGGCATGCCCGATCACATGTCTTAGTTTGTCCCAGTGACGTATGTGTTTATGTGCATATGGAGCGGGGAAGTGAGACCCGATCACTGAAGAAACAGTGAGTTTCTAGTTTTGAAACATTATCAATCCTATTTGAATTGCTCAGATGTGGGAGGTCTGGAACCAGGCTACATTGGCAGCACCCATTCCAACCAGCGGTGTCATTTTTCACATAACACAATCAGAAGCTTAATCCCATCTATTATGTTTTATTCATATCTTGTTTAAGTAATTAAAAAAATATTGTAGTTTCATAACTAATTAGATTTACTTTCCATCTATTTACTTAACCCTCTTGTGCCAACCACAATGCTACATGCTTCTAAAATGCTAATATTATGTACTGTATGTGGAATATGAAAAAATGTTACAATGCTGCACATAAAATGTTGAAGTTGTATGTAAAAAAAAAAAAAGAATTTTTAATGGGTTCTACGTCTGTAATGATAGAGGAGGTTAAGAGGCTAGGGCGTGGGTTAATGGTGCTATCAGGACATAGACCAAGTTAAGTGCAAAGTAAAGGTCTGCCACCAGAGGTTAATTAACCTTTCTAAACCCAAGGTGTCTGAATGCACATACATATTGAATGGAAGCTGCTACAAAATGTCTGTAGGTCACGTCTAATACATTCTGCAAGTTACAATTAAAACACCATCAGACCAACACCTGATCTCAGTTTAAGAGCCATTTATGAAGCTGCAATTCAGTAAGCAATTTGTTACAGTCAAAAGCCATCTGAATGGAGGGCAGTTAGGTTAGCAGATATGTAATTTCAGTCAATGTAAAAGTGATTGGGAAGGAAAAGCCAGTGATGCAAGCAGCATTTACATCTACTTCCTCCTTCTTTATGTTGGTAAAGGTAACAGTGAGAGAACATGGAGATAAGTTAGATCAGAGGAACACAAAAGTCCTCTGGATGCCTTCAGTGCTGCACTGTATATTCAAGTTAAATCTAAAACAGGCAAGCTTTTATGTACCATTAAATAACCATTATGTCTACACTCAGCTTGCTAGTTTCTGTAATCAGGGATTAGAAAAACTTCATTTCTTCTTTTTTTCTTTCGAATAGATGTCTCCTGGATAAATCTGAAGAAAATCATTACATGTAGAAATGTATTCTTCTATTCAGTAATTTAATCCAATTTAGAAAAAATCTCACCACAAGGTCCATTTAGTAGTTGTCCTTGAGCTTTCAATTATATCACCTGCAGATGGAGTTTCCCCAGTTGTCACAATCGATTTTCTGATGGAAAATCAGTGATTTTTCCTGGCACCAAACCTACAAACTACCAGGATGCATCCCTCCAGCAAGGTAAAAGTAGAAAAAAGAGAGAATTTGTTCTAAACAACACTGATTTTGTAACTTTAGAAAAAAATGCCACATACTCATATTAACACCCAACAGACTGTTGTCAACCATCTCTTGCAAGGGGATGTCCTCATAGCCAGTGTGCAGGAGTAGTTACAGCTATCATTACCCAAAACCAGGAAAAGGCCGGTGATATTGTTGACAGTGGTTTCAAATAGGAGGCGAATTCCGGTCTCCTGGGTGAAGGTCGTGTATACTACGGCGCGCTACATTATCTGTTCAAGTCGTCTGAAACTAACACGGACAGCTTTACATTCCAGGTACATTAAACCCTCTGGATAAATCTCTGGATGAGATGAGATGCGAGGGGCCATGACAACTCGTTATCTGATGAGCTGGAGATGAGAACGGACTGTTTTCTCAGTTTGTCTTTACTTGTCTGTCAAGTGTTGTAACAATTTTCCTTTTTTGGATGATTTTTTTTCTTTCTTCTGTATTTCTGAACCTTGCCAGTTTTTCTAGACTTTTGATTTTGCCTGCTCCCTGTGGATATTGTTTTCCTGTGTCGGACAGTTTTTCTGGGAAGCCTTTTGTTCATTTGATATTGTTTGCATTAAATTATTGAACTGCACCATCTCTGTCCCTGTGCCTGCATCTGGGTCCAATTACTTGTGTTCCCCGTTTCTCTGCATGCATAATACATGTATACGTATATAAATGATTGTAGATATTATTAATTTTATTTTGTCATATTTCTTTCTAAATTTAATTATGTGTGTAGCATGAAGTTTCATTTCAACCTTATTGTTCCTTGATTAGTTTTAGTTAACTAAACCAGCTACTAAATGTAGGTTCAAATACCACACATTTGGAGCCACTGACAAAGCTTTTGCTTATTTGGTAACATTCACAAAAAGCAAACCTGCTGCTGACTTAGTGTAGAATAGCGACTAGCAGTATTCTGACGGTGTCGCTATCACGACTTCAATATATGTTACACCTGACAAAGCTACTGAGGTCAAATGAGCTTTTCCAGAACTGACCGATTTCATTTCATGTAGCAGTAGGTATAGACTTCATGTAGTTTCAAATTGCTCCAGTAAATCACAGCCAGGCTCTACACTGCCTTAGTCAGTGGCTAATACAGTCTTCAATCTATGGAGTAAGTCAAAATGAGATGCATGCACACACCCAAAGTAACATATCAAACACAGCTTCCTCTTTCAACCCGCCAGCACAATGGGTTGTACCATTTCCTCAGCGACTGGTATCCCTGTTGATGCCTCCATGTTTGAGAGTGTCCCACGGGCAAACACTTCCAAAGGGAAGACATATTCAGCAGCAGTTTTCTGCATCCTGTCTCCAGGAAGCTTCCTTGAAAAGGTGCAACATCAAATGGAGGACACATGGATGATTGTAATGAAAAACTTTCTAGTAGGCACTTTTTTAAAACTTTTTTTTAACAAACACAAACACACACACACAGCGGCACAAACATCTGATCAAACCCCCCTCTGCCTCTCACAAATCTGTCGATCTACACACTAAACAACAAAGCAATCTTCACTGGAGAGCGGCCATTTCTGACTGCCTGTGTACTTACACTCTACCTCACTCTCTCACACAACTTCCATACTCTATGATGTAATGAACCTGCAAGGCTTTCCTTTTTTTCTCTCCTCATTCTAGGATCATGTTTTCAGCTGCAATTTTGATTCAGTTTCAGAGAGGAAGTTTTTAGAGTGCACCCCACCCCTCTCCTTGTAACATGTCTTCCCACCCACCCCCAGCCTCCAGCCTGCTTGTATTTAAATACAAAGTTTGAGAACATGCCGCACCTACTCCCTGGATGAGGCCTATTCCCCTGGCTAAATCTTTCAAAGTAATTGCCCTGTTTTTCAGCAAGTACGGATTCCTGCACCACACCAGTGCAGTGCTTTAATTTGTGGGTAAATAGGTTTTCTGCTGAGTTTAAAGGCACTGTGCCCGTTGGGGGATTAAGCTTTGGGGAAATACTCTGAGGCTGAGAGAAATCATTAGACGAGGGTTGGTAGGGGGGTGTGCTTCATGATGCAAACAAGCAGTCAGGACTGACCTGACAAGCTTCCCTGACAGTAACTCACACTTTGGATTACTTTTCACTGATGTGTCAAGCTAGCTTTTCAGCGACTCTATAAAGTGTGGTTAATGGTCAGATTTACTACATGTGAATGCAAATGTTTTGTTTAATCGTTGACTTTGGGCTCGCAAACCCTGCTTTTTCTTCAGTATAAAGTAGTTCCAATGAAAACTGTCTCTGTGAGTACTGTGGCCCATTGAGAGTAACAGGAGTGACAGAATAATTTTCATTGTTTTGTTTTTTTCTTTTATTGTACTGGCTCCTTTTAACAATCATTAGAATTCATGGAGAACAGAAGTATCAGAAGTGGCAACAGAAGTGGTGATCTGCTAACCTATATTCTAGAATATATTTTCAGGCACCCATAAAGCTTAAGGGCTCAGAACACTTACGCTTTTGACAATTTTATTTCTCCATATCCCCCAGCCCATTCTCATGCCCATCTCGTCAGATACCAACGTTTTGTCACAGCCCCTCGCATCCTATCCAGATGCAGAAGCAGGGACGGCTGGATGGGATGCGGCAGTGTGTCATGTCATGTTTCATGGAGCTCCGCCTCTCTCGGGGCGATTTCAGTCTGACTGAAAATCGCCCCGAGCGCTCATATACTCTCATTGTTAAGGCTTTTTTTTCGAAATGCAGGCACTGCAATGCAATCTCTATGGGTTCTGGGAGGGCTCACCCCAACGTGTTGTCGTCATACGTAACGTGGTGGTGCATTCAAGTGCTCCTCGGATGGTCCAATTTCCCGAGTTGGGAAGTCGTTCGTCGGGACTTCGGTGTGTTCATAAGCTTTTTAAGTCATAATATGGAGACAACATGGACGCAAAAGAGATGTGTTGTATTTTAGTTAAAGATTTAAATCCACTGTGGTCATCAACAGATTAATCTGTTGATGACCACAGTGGATTGTTCAGTTATTGTAGAGCCAAAATACTTCAAATTCACCCATTGAACGGGTCACCTCAGCCATTGTACTGCCCTCTACCTCCAGCGCCTTGCTGGAGTCGACATTCAGTTAACTCCTCTTCAAAAAGAAACCATGCAAACAAGGGATTCAAGGCCACTCCTTTTACTTTTTATATCTCTTTATTGAATTTTCAAAACATTGTTGTATACATAATACAAATACACCATCTAGTATTCAAAATATAAAACCGCCCTCCCCTTTCCCACCACCCATATGTACCCACAGTCCCACCCCAACAGGCTACAACTAGTTAGGACAATAATGACAGTGGCAATAATTTTAAAAAAAATTAAATAAAAGGTGTATAACAAAGAAGGGGGAAAAAATAAGAAAAAAATTCTATATTTAAAGAAAATACAGCTACACATATTGGTCCGCACATCCTCTTATTCCTACACCAAGAGAGCGCTACTAGTCATTCCAATTTGTTATCCCAGTAACAGTACTGAAGTAAGATATAAATGGGGCCCATGTTTTACCAAATTCAGCCCTTTAGGACAAGTTTGATCTTTTCTAATTCTAAATGGAACATGACATCCCTCAGCCACCTGGCATGGGAGGGGGGGTTAGAATCCTTCCAATTAAACAGAATAAGACGACGAGCTAGCAAGCAAGTGAATGCAACAGCATTATAAATGTTTCTTGACCAGGTGGCATTTACTGGTTTTACACTGAAAATGGCGATCAGAGGATCTGGCTCAATTAATAGGTTGTAGGCTTCGCTCAGGGATTTAAAAAGCGAACTCCAGAATGTGTGCAGACAAGGGCAGGACCAAAACATGTGAATTACTGTGCCCAGCGCTACTTTACATCTATCACAGGTGGGATCCAGATTTGGATAAATTTTAGCTAATTTAGCTTTAGTAAAATGAATACGATGCACAATCTTAAATTGTATGAGCCTGTGTCTGCTGCAAGGAGATGTAGCATGTACATGCTGGAGAATTGCGTTCCAAGTTTCGTTCGGAAGTGGAAAACCTAAGTCCTGTTCCCATTGTATTCTGAGTATATCTACTGACTGCGGATTCATCTCACCAATGATTCCATACATTTGGGAGATGACGCTCTTTTTATCTATGTCAAGAGACAGCAAATTATCAACTGGGGTAGTTGGAGGCTTGTTGAGGAAGGAGTCATATTGTTTCTTAACAAAGGTCCTCACTTGTAAATAGCGGAAGAAGTGGGCACGTGGCAGTTTGTATTTCGCTGCTAGCTGTTCAAAGGATGCAAATGGTCCGTCTACATAAAGATCCTTAATAAAATGTATCCCACTCCCATGCCAGGCGCGAAAGACCATGTCCATCATAGCTGGTGTAAAAAGGTGATTAGACATGAGGGGCGCCATTACAGAAGGGCTTTGGAAACCAAAATGCTTCCTGAATTGTAGCCAGATTTTAAGTGTATGGGAAGAGACAGGATTGTTAGCTGAGCTGCCCGCAGAGACCTGTAAGGCAGATGAGACTAGAGAGCGGATAGGGAGGTCATGAGACTCTGCTGCAACCCGATCTGGAACATTTTCGTTCGAGTGACCCTTGACCCAAAAGATAACTTTTTGGATATTACTTGCCCAATAATAATGCAAGAGGTTAGGCATGGCCATTCCTCCCTCCATCTTCTGTCTCTCCATAAAGCGCCTACTAATGCGTGGCTGCTTATTGTTCCATTTACATTTTGAGAGAATACTATCAATTACAGCAAATTGTTTCTTCGGAATACATATTGGAATGTTTTGAAAGAGGTATTAAAATCTAGGGATTATGTTCATTTTAATTAAATTAATGCAACCTGCCATTGATAAGGGTAGGGTATGCCATCTTTCTAAATCTTGTTTACATTTATCTATCAAAGGTGTCAAGTTAAATTTAAGAAGACAATTAAAGGACCTAGGAATCACTATACCAAGATACTTAAAATGCGAGTTGAGTCTCTGAAATGGGAAAGCAGAAGAAGGTATATTTTGAGCAGCAGAATTGACAGGGTATAATTCACTTTTTCCCAGGTTCAATTTGTAACCAGACAGTTTCCCGAATTGATCTAATTTAGACAGGATGGATGGTATCGACGACATAGGATTGCTGATAAACAAAAGAAGGTCATCCGCATATAATGCTACCTTATATAAAGTATTACCCCAAGTTATGTCCTCAAATGTATGGCAATGGCGCAGTGAAATGGTAAGTGGTTCGATAACCAGGTCGAAAAACAATGGGGAGAGGGGGCACCCCTGTCTTGTTCCTCTTTGAAGAGGGAAGTACTTTGATTGTACATCATTTGTACGAACACATGCCAAAGGAGCTCTGTACAGCAGTTTCACCCAGGAAATAAAATTTGGGCCAAAGCCGAATTTCTCCAGAGATTTAAAGAGGAAGCCCCACTCTACCCGGTCGAAAGCTTTTTCTGCGTCCAAAGATAATACAAGTTCAGGGAAAGCTTGGTGGAGATCAGTATATACAATGTTGAAAAGCTTGCGAGTATTTAAAAAGGAATATCTCCCTTGGACGAATCCCGTCTGATCAGGGGATATAATGTGTTGAAGCACTTTTTCCAAGCGTTTTGCAAGACATTTTGCTAGAACTTTGTAATCTCCGTTAAGGAGTGAAATCGGTCTATATGACTCACAAAGCAACAAATCCTTGTCTTTTTTAGGTGAAAGACATATCGAGGCTTGTCTCAAAGTGGGGGGCAATTGACCTTTTGATAATGCCTCAGAGTACATGGCCAGAAGCATAGGTGCAAGATCACTCGAAAATGTCTTGTAAAATTCTGTTGCATATCCATCAGGGCCAGGTACTTTGCCTGACTGCATACTTCTTATAGCTTCTTGAACCTCCTCAATCGATAGGGGGCTATCCAGTTCAGTTATGTCAGCTTCACCTAATTGAGGTAAATTTAGACCTTCAAAAAAGGAATTGATCATATTTAAATTGGTTTCACATTCCGAGGTATACAGCTTTGTATAAAATTCCCAAAATGCATTATTTATCTGTTCTTGATTTGAGACAGTAGAACCAAATGAGGTCTTGATTTGCATTATTTGCCTTGAGACAAAGGACTGGCGCACAAGATGTGCAAGGACTTTGCCGAATCAGGTGGCGAACCTTAAGGATTAGTTGCTCCGCCTTAGCTGTGGAAACCAAATCAAATTCTGTTTGAAGGCGATCCTTTTTTGATAAAGTTCGGGGGTTGGGGATGTAGCATATTGCCTGTCTATCTCTGCTATACCGAGAGGCGTTAGTCTCAATAAAGAGTTTTATTTGATTACTCAGAAATTTAACAAATATAGGTTCTGAAAGTAGAAGAGAGTTCAAGCGCCAAGATCTAAAAGTAGTGGGCTGGTTTGGAAAAGTCAATTCAAGGGACAGTGGAGCCTGATCGGATATTACTATGCTATGATATGTGACCTGACTGATAAGGGGAATAAATCTAATGTCGATGAGGAAATAGTCAATTTGAGGGAGAATGTGTGATGTACGGGAGAGAAGAAGGAATAAGCCCTACTGTTTAGGTATTTGTGCCTCCAGGGGTCGCACAGGCCAACCTGTGCCATGAAACTATTTAAGGCAATGGCCATTTTTAATGGTTGACCAGGTCTGGTCGATGAGCGATCCAAATCAGGACTTAAAGCACAATTTAAGTCGCCTCCAATTATAATTGAGTGGCTGTCTACATTTGGTAGGGTGGAGAACAAGGAATAGATGAAAGCTTCATCATCCCAATTGGGAGCATAGATCCTTGCCAGGGTCACAGGTTTGTTAAAGAGTAGCCCAGAGGCGATGATATATCTACCATTTAAATCTGCAATAATTTCACTGGTTTCAAAGGGGATGTCTTTACGGATAAGTATTGCTGTGCCTTTGGCTTTAGAATTGAATCTGGAATGGAAGACTTTCCCTATCCAACTCCTATGAATCCTATTGACGTCTGCGTTGCGTTCCTGTAAAAACGCTATGTCTACATTAAGCTGCAAAAGGTGAGCTAAAATTTGGTTGCGTTTACGAGGATGATTTGCCCCTTTAACATTCCACGATATATAGGTTAGTTTTCTGTTATTAAGCCTATCCATGTGTACAAGAGATGGGGTAGAATCGTACAAATACCAAGGTATGGATTGCAATCTGCTTGAATAAACCAGAATGCCAAAGGTGTAGCTGCAACAAAAAAAATACAAAAAAAAATACAAATATCTTGACAAAGACTCCATAAAGACCGTGATGTAGCCCTCCCACCCCCCAGTCCCCAGCACTTACCCAAAAAGTGGCCACTCCTTTTACTGAGTCAATTGAAATAGGGTAAAACTGAGAAACAAAATATAGAGTCTTAGAAATTCTACCCATAAGCGGCAACAATGTTATCCATGTAAACACTCATTAGCCTGAATGCTAGTAATCTCTTTCCATATAAAATGTTCATACAAAATAAACATTCATCTCATATACATTACAAATATTCCCTCTTTATAACAGAAAGTACTTTAAGAATTAGGATACATACCAACAGTGCCTTCAAAGGCTAACTTTTAATCGAAGAGCGTACTGTAACACGGAGAAGGAGCAGATCATGCTTTCAGAATAACGTTACTGATGACATCATAAACCATAGCCAAGTTCTCAATAACTTATTTTCGCCAGTAGATAGCGCTAAAGGAATAGGATTTAATAGGAACAGATTTCTTTAGCCCAACTGGCAATACACTGGTAACAGAACAGCCATCATCACAACAATTGCCCCCCCTGAGAAATTTGGCAGGAGCCGCCACTGCGCAGAAGGTACCCTTTGGTGTCAGGCAAGGACGCACAAGGGTTTAATGTACCAGCAATGTAAAGCCGTCTGCGTCAGTATGAGACGACTTGAACAGATGACATAGTGCAATGTACTGTAATTTCCACATAGCGAGAAGGCCCCAAGAGGGATGGAGGTTGGGGTTGAGTGGCAGGTGTCACACATGATTTTGACCAAACGTCTCAATTGTTTTGTGCCTAAACTTAACCAAAGTAATGTAGACCTTGTGCGTCAGGATAAGAAACATGGGGCATGAGCCTTTGGGCATCGGTTCGAGACGCTAAAGGGAAGGCTTACTGCACCAAAAAGGGTGGAGGTTGGGGTTGAGTGGCAGGTCACACACAATTTTCACCCAGGAGACCGGAGTTCACGTCTCATGTTAAACCAAGCATCACCAGTAATTTCCTGAACCTAACCAATTAGGTTTTGTGCCTAAACTTAACCACACGTCACATTGTTTTGTGCCTAAACTTAACCAAAGTAACGTAGACCTTATGCGTCAGGATAAGATGCACAGGGCATGAGCCTTTGGGTGTTGGTTTGAGACGCTAAAAGGAAGGCTTACTGCATCGGCCACGGATGCCAAAGGGCTGCTTCAGAAAGGGCTTAATGCATCGTCTGGCGACACCAAATGATTTAACTTAAGTTACAAAACTAACCATCGCCGCTGTTATGTACACGCACATGACGCGCTGTGCGTAGGGCATCAAGTGCCGGAGGGGGTATCAAAACGGCCTGATCTTCAATCATAGTGTTAATAATTAATTATTTAAATTTAAGATGAAGCGCAACTTAAATACTGTAGGTACCATAGGAATCAGGCAATGCCAACCCGTTCTCATCCCAGCTCTTCACATACTGTCGTTTTGTAATGCACCCTTCGCATCTTATCCAGCCGCGCAAGGTACCCTTTGGCATCGTAAGGCGACGCGCTAAGCCTTCCATGATGCACAACAGGCCCTTACCTGACGGGTGATGTGATGCTGCCGCAACAATTTCGGATATGGCTCCAAAAAGGCAGCAGGAGTCAGGGGCAGAGAAGAGAAACAAGAAGAAACGTGTATCACGTGCATCACTTTGCTGAAACAACGCAGCCTGTCCATGTGATGTAGCCTAGCTTGAATGTCAAGGAAGGTAGGTAGGTAGGCAGACTCAGCAGACATCTTCACTTTCCAAAGGTGAATATTTATTTACAGTGCTCTCCATTACATGTGTAACTCTGGCCGAAAATACAAAAGAATGTTCAAAAACTCATAGAAACTAACACATATTTAACTCAAACATAAGGTACATGTTAATGGCAGCATGGCCTCTTCCCTCAAGATACAAACAAACAACTGATTATATAGGGCGTTCCATTCACACCTACAACAAATGGCCAGGAGTGGGCCTGAAACTAACATGCTTATTTTAACCCAAACCATGATCTTTTCCTAAGGACGTTTTTGTGCTTAAACCTAAGCAAACTCCCTAACAATTCAGTTCACAATGTTTCACATAGCAACGTAGGTCTGGTAAAACAAATAACGACTTGTTACTTGGAACTTTCCCACGGTCAAATATGTCATTTGAAAAGTCATTGGCAATCAGCCTATTTAATCATTTAGTTATGAAGACATGTTGCTTGGAGTAGTATTCCTTACGACAACTGACCTTCATGTGTAAAATCAGAAGTGTTTACAATTGTTTTCTGATGGGCTATTGAAAGTAGGCTGAAAAGCTGAGTTTCATATTGAGGGGAGAGATGATGTTAGGGGATCATTTATGAAACTGATAACATTTCAGACAGTCACAGTTGTTTACAAGTGATAGAAATTTTTGTATGAAAAATTCAAACCTTGGCTCCTTTCTCACTTGCCAACCAGGGCATGAAGTGGGTGAATGTCTGATTCTGAGTCAGTTTCAGAAAGTTGCAAAAGCATTTGAAATCCCTCAAGGGGGATTCCATACAGCATCTACTGTGGCATGAGACACAATCCTACATGGACCAAATGTCATTTAAAAACCTGATTTGAACCTTACAGTACATACAATTGTTGCTAACATGCAAAATTCAATGCAATACAGTTTAACACGCAACACCCAAAAATGTTTCAGAGACAAAATGCAATTCCTGAAACTTATATATAATTTTTTTTTTTTTTTTTTTTTTTTGGTGAAGCACAACAGATTACAGGTGACATAACAGCATTAGATGCAACAAAACAAAAACTGAAACAATGACACAAACACTAGACTATATGGATTATCAGAAAAACAAAGGGTGGGGCACAGGGGCCAGGGATGTAGCTGTGCAGGGGTGGTGGGTGTGGCTTTGGAGAGGAGATAAGCATATTAGCTGTTCATGTGAGAGTGTATTGGGCAGGTGAGGATGTGACTGCTAAGGAAACAAGCAGGGTAAATAATACTAATACTTCTAAATGTGATTAGATATGACTGAAGTTGTTTTGTTTATTTATTGGAGAGCTTGGATATATGGACCAAAATGTATGCCAGTCTATGGAATAAAAGAGGCTTGTGCTCTTTCCTTCAACTGCTGAAGTTCATAGGTATGGGGTTAGAATTGGTCTAATGTGTGGTTTGAGTTTTTTCAAGGATGAAATGTTTTGTTTGACTGTAATATAAATTTTAGTCATCATTTTGTACTAAGTATTTAATTCTGATTTTGTGGTATATGTTTTATCTTATGGGCCAGGACTTAAAGATTTTTAATCTCAATAAAGCTTTCATGCTTACATGAAGGTTAGATTACCTTTTTTTAAGACATTGTTGAGATACCAAAACTGTTAGCCTCATGGTGGCACTACAGGAAAATTTGGGGAATCAAAAATATCATTAGGATTCATAATCCATACACCAGGTGGTCAAAAACAACAGTTTTTCACCACCCATCTAATAGTGTCATTCATGAATGCTTCTTGTCACATAAAATACGTTTGTACTACTACATAAAATGCTATGATTGCATGTAAGTAGCGGCTGTGTTTGGTGTGTTGAAATTGTTTGGATGATTACTGCTGCTTTTAACTTTTGATACTTCTTTTATAGCCCGTACGCCCTTCCCTCAAGAGGCTCTGCCTTTTTGCCAGGCTGCCACTGTAAATAAGACTTTGTTCTTAATGACTTGCCTGGTTAAATAAAGGTCAAATGAAAAATAAAAAGTGTAGAGATATTTCAGTCTATACTGACAATGTAGAAAGACCATCGCTTCACCCAGCTAGAACTTCGTTAAGGTGCTGGAAAGTAAAATGAATCCAAACTGAAAGCAGAGATTTCCGCAGACTTAGTTCTATGCAGTTTTTCAATTTGATATTAAGCTTTTGGCCTATCTGACCTTTATCAGAGCATACATAACTAACAATGCACAGGCAGGCTAACAAAACCAATCACATTCAAATCATTAGCCGTATGCAACACACCTGTGTTTACCCCAGTGGTAGAGGCTCCACTTCCTGGGAAATGTAGTCTTTAAGTACTAGTGAGTACTGTGGGTCATAGAAATTGGAGCCCCACTTGTTCTAGGATACAATAAAGTACAACATGTGGTGAGCACAGTGATCATAGACAAAGCAAATGCAATCAGGAAACACCTAATAGTAAAATCTAACAGTTACATGGCATAATAAATTGGGCTTCGGGATGAATCAGGCTTAAGCCATCATGAATCAGAGATCCCCCATCTGGTATGAGAAAAAACAATACGTTCTCATCCCAGCTTGTCACATACTGACGTTTTGTCATGCGCCTTTCGCGTCTTATCCATATGCGCAAGGTACCCTTTGGCATTGCTGTCTGACACGCTAAGCCTTACCTGACGCGCAACGGGGCCTTTGGTCAAAGTTCAAGGCAAAATGTCAAGATGAAGTGTTATGTCTGAATTGCATGCATACTGCGTGCAATAGTATGTACTTTGTCAGACCAGCTGCAGTATAGACACCACAGACCCTGCCTATGTTGACACACTAAAAACTAAATAGGCCTCTTTTTTAGAAACATGTCACTACCATGCAGTGGTAAGTTGGCTAAGTGCACGCTAACATTAACACACACACAAATGACAAATAATCCCAACAAGCGCAATTTGCAAGCAGCCAGATGAATCTAGCAGCATCACATGGATCAACTAAAACTAAAAGAAGGCTATTCTTATCAGAGTCACTAAGTATGAGTGAAGCAGGCTGATAAATGGAGTATAAGCAACGGAGTATAATGTGAAATGATAACTGCTCTCCTGGCTATGCATCCATTTTTACATGGCCAGATCAACCAATCAGATGTATACAAACATCCATTATTTCAAGTTGCAACTGTATGATTTGCCAAATCGCCAAGTAAAAAATAAAATACTTATTTTAGAACAAAGGGCTATGAGGGGATACCAGATGAGGCCATCATGAAATTTTAAATATAACATAAAGTAAGAAAACATCTTGGATCATGTTATTACACTCATATCAAAATCCTCATCAAGGCCTTTAGGCTGAAGTGTATTCAAAGTGTCAATCTAAAATAGCTCTCTTTGGCCATTTTTTTCTTTCCATGTTTCCCCCTCTTGGGAATTCAATGTGTTCAAAGCCCTGAAACCATAGAGAGGATATAGGGTGGGAAAATCCATTGAAATGACAGGATAGTTCATATCATTGTGCCTGATGAAGCTCTTGTGCTCACTGATCCTTTGTTTCAGCATGCGTGTGGTTTTACCTATATAGACCTCATCACATGGCCACCTGCACTGCAGGTGATGAAACCCTTGACAGAAAAACTTTTGCCCGATCTTGGATGTCTAAAAATAGGAGTTCTTCATGTGTTGTGACAATGGGCACAGGAGCCACATTAAGTCCCATCTTTCAGAGGAGCTTAAAGAGTCTGTTAGTTAGGTCCTCTTCTATAGACGAAATGTGGAGGATCCTTAAAATGCTGGGCTAATGCTGGATCAGATGCCAAAATAGGCCAGTGTTAGGTAGGATAGACCGAAAGTTTAGTATTAAAGTAAAAAACTGCAAAGAACAGAAATCTCTGCTTTCAGTCTGTACTGAAAAGACTACAGTTAAGACAATGTTAACATATTTTTACAGATAATCAATTTCCTGTGTAAGATTTACCTCATAGAATCACTCCATGTACTACTTCACAAGTACACCTCAATCAGTCACCAGATGGAGGGCCTTATCAGCCCTCTACCTACAGTATTAAAATGAAAAAGCTCTTGTGATATAAATTGTCAGTCTCATATGTAATTATTAAAACAAAGTGAGAGAGACATGGTCAGATGACCTGAGGCTCACAGATTATGTCTATGATACCTGTGATACAGATTAGGCCTCTGACACCTTAATTATTAAAAAGCAGCAATCTTTTTTTCTGAAGTATCAAATGTTTAATTATGTAACTGTTAATTGTTAGATTCATTTGATGACAATCAAACCAGAAGTAGTACTAATAATTTGTTTGGAGGAAATAAGCAATAAGCAAACTCAAAATGCTCAGAATGAAGTAAACAGAGATTTGCTTTGAAAACAAGTTATACCTCGGGAGAATAAACCTATTACAATGAGATAAAACAGTAGAGAAGATAAGAGAGCTACTCTTGTTTGTTCACACTTCAGCTTCAACGTTGAGTAGGTTCTTCATGGTTCATTTCAAATGTCTCAACCTCCATCAAACAAAGCAGTGTTCATTTGGGCATCTGGCTTGGATTTAGTTATAGTCAAAAACTGTGCATTACCTTCTGTTACATTTTAGTCATTTGATTTGCAGTTTTAAGTTTTATGACTTTTATGTGCAGCTGTCTCTACATCTTTGATGTGCACAGTCACCGTGGTTAGGGTAACATTCCACTAACCCCAGGCTGATTAATATAAACTGAAACAGAAAGGGCCTTAGGGCAACTGCTACATTTGTGGCCCAACTCACTTTTTTGTCTCGGGTCCCCCCATCAGGTTAATCTGGCCTTGCTGATGATATCATTAGCGTTCTTTTCTCAGACTTTACGAAGCACGTCCAGAGCCACAAAAGACATTAACAACTGTTTTCACAGGCTTTCAGTAGGACTCTTAATGGCTAGTAAACAAACAGTTATGTGTCGAATCTGTGGAGTAGCAGTAGTAAATCGTGATGGACTTACACTGTCTTTCCAAACATTCAATTCTAATAATAACCTCTGCATTTATAATAGGGATGTGCTCGATTAGTCAACTAATGGTAAATGGTAAATTGACTCACATTTATATAGCAAGTGACTGAAATCTGGTGGAGTAGAAGTATAAAGGAGCATTAAAGTAAAGAAAACA
>JBBPCS010043346.1:0-20045 GCA_037974645.1 Hollardia meadi
TTGTTTTGGTTCTGTGTTTGTGCCTGTCTCCCCCGATCCCCCCCCGTGCCCCCCCCCCCCCCTTCTCTCTCTCTCTCTCTCTCTCTCTCTCTTGATTTGATTTAGCGGTCAAAATGACCTGCTTATGGCAGTTCTAGTAGTTATGGAATTCCAGCACTTCTAGTGTTAACAAGACACTAGTGAAACATGAGGGGATCACAGGAAGCGAGAAAAGAACAAAGGGAGGCAGTGTAAAGCAAGAAAAGCCACAAGAGGAGAAAACCTTCAAAATAAAACAGAAAATAACTAACTAGAAACTCAAAACCATAACACACTTAAACAAAAAACCATGACATGAACAAACATACTGTATGTGACGAAAAATTTGACCCTTGGTCACTCTGGATAATCTTTGGGATACCAAACACTGAAATAAATTGTGTCAATGCCTTTACAACTGCTTTAGTGGCCTTTACAACTGCTCAACCTCAGAGGGTACGCGACAGGATACCTGGTACTTTGAAACATACAGTAACTGTAAGAAGATATTTACAGCCAGGCTTTGAAGTTCACAATTAGATGTTCAAATGGTTTGCTTACAACAGGAATAGGCTGCAATGGAGCAGGCTTAATGCACTGATTCAGATTTCCAGTTAACTGGCACATTATAACACGATTTTTATGTATGCTGGAACATCTTGTTTTACGCATGGCCAAAAAAAAAAGGCTCAAAATGTTGAAATAAGTTTTCCTCACGCTAAAGTGTCCACTTTCATTATGTGCTACTTTTGAGACCAGTGGACAAAATTTAGCCGACACCACAAGTGTGATGAAAGCATCTCCCACAAAGTCATTACACAGAGCGACCCACTTTCTAAACAACAAGCTATTCTGCAAAAAGTAGCTACCAGCCGCATTGTTAATCTCGGCAGTAGACAGAACATGGTCAAATATCTCTTTTAGAGAAGTAGTATCATTGCTGCTCATGCAACAACTCATCAGGTGACACTAACAACAAAAAATCAAACAAAGATGGAACCTCCAAATCAACGTCACTACACCTCCCATCAGGCGCCACCGGCTCAGACTTGCTCATTGCGTGTGTGACCACACAGGCTAGCAGGAGCTCTGGTAACCCACTGGAGCCGTCCTCAGAAACAGTGCCAGTCGGGCAAGGTGTACCTACAGGTGATGGAGTGTCAGCCCAGCGACAGCCAAGGCAATGCCCAAAATAAACCGAACACCTTCCATGGGCAATGCCGGCCACACCCCTACAGCCACCTCATCCTGCAGCTCACAGCTTAGGACCATTTTATGTAAGAAAATCTGCAAGTTTTTATTATTGGGACTTTAACATCGCTTCCTACCATTGAAACAAAACCATCTCTAATGACAGGAGCAAACACAGCCCAAATATCAGGGTCACACAAGCCAGAGGTAGGCACCTCGGACACACAGTCAGCTACAACAGGCACAGCAGCCACAGCAGGCTTAACATTAAGTTTCATCCCCTTATTTTTAGCCTGTAACACCAGGCACTTGGCCTTCCAGTGTCCTGCCTCATGACAGGAGTTGCAGGCCTTACCTTTGTCAAAATTGCCTTGCCTTACACAACCCAGCTTTCCCTGGCTGCATCTGATCCACTGAAGATCCACCAGAATTAATTATTCGCTATCCAACATCATCACACGCAAAAGTGCACTCTCTAAAACTGCTCTTATGGAGCAGCACAAATTAATCTGGTGACACAGCAGAAGCAGTGGTGACATTTGTCTCGCAAATGTATGTCTCGA
Source organism: Hollardia meadi (assembly GCA_037974645.1). Lineage (NCBI taxonomy): Eukaryota > Metazoa > Chordata > Actinopteri > Tetraodontiformes > Triacanthodidae > Hollardia > Hollardia meadi. The sequence goes on from JBBPCS010043346.1 coordinate 1,773, forward strand.
TTCTACCTGAACTGCTCCAAAACAACAAAATCACAGAAGTCATCAAAACTGGTAATATTAAGCGCAGTTAACCAGCATTTAAAGTTGGTATTCAGATCCCTGGCAAACTCAACATAAGTTTTGCCATTTCTCCCCTCCCAGGACATAAAACGCTGCCGATAAGTGTCCTGCACTTTTCCCGTGGAGCATCAGAGTGCAGTTTGCATCAGACCAGCTCCTCATCTTAGAAATGCACTCGAACAAGACAAAATAAAGTATCTGGGTCCCTCTCATTAAACTGTGGCAACAAACACAAGTTATTATTATAAAAGTCATGCTGACCAGTTCTTGCCACTTGCCTATCCTGACCCTCAGTAGACAGCAAGCCATCTCTGATCATCCACAACCTATACAAAATCTAAATTCAAATCTAAATTTGCTTTCTCCCACTGCTGCCAAATTCTTTCTACAAGCTGCTTTTTTTGTGTGTTCCATCAGCAACAATTATTTTTGCTACTTGAAAGTTAAACCTTGGGACTTGGAAGAGAACCTCCTTTGTTTTCAGCCATTATTCCAAGTTCAATTAATTTTGATCTAATAGCTGCTTTAATATTTTCTTTAAGACTTTTGTCTTCAACCACTATCACTGAATAATGCTCAGCTATCATGAGCAACTGCTCTTTAGTGCAGCCAGGGACTCCTGACATGGAGCGGCAATAAATTCTTCAATAATTCAGTAAAATATTTACAAAAGCAAACCGGGCAAATAAGCAATCTTTCTTTCTTTTTTTTCTTTTTTTTAAAATGTGAATTTAATTGTATTCATGACATTGGTGTGGAAACATACAACGACCATTAAAGTCTTCTAAGTATATTAAGGCAGGTACAAGTTCAAGCACAGCACAACCTATGCTGTTATACTGCGAGGGTACAGTGCCACACATAAATCAACTGCTACTGCATTTCCTCATTGTATTGTTTGTGGTGCGTTTTTTCCTAAACCACATCAAATGACATTACAACAAGCTATTTCTTGTATAGCAACAACATAACAACAGGGTTTCAGAGAATCTTTGATTTAAACTCTTTTACGACACATAATGTTGTCACAAAGTCATTCTTTATATTACGACCAGGTGGTGCCAAAGCAAGAACAAGAAGGGGCCTCCAATCCTCCCCAGGGATTTGATTTTTGTAAGACTGAGAGTTTCAGCCGTGAAATAAAGGGGAACGCCGCGACAGCCTACCGGGAAAACTCTGCACCACGTTACGAGTACCAGTCATTCTTTATATTACGACCAGGTGGTGCCAAAGCAAGAACTTTTCTTTTTTTATTTATTTATTTTTATTAAGTTTTTTTTTTTTTTGCAAGACAACAGACAAAACACTGACAGGACAACATGAGGAGGGGAAACAAGATCAATAAATACAGGTCATTTAACAGGAGATAACAAAACTGGTGTAAACAACTTGTGTGTGTGTACGTGCGCGCTTGTATGTGTGTGTGCACGTGCACATGTTGTAAACGGTGAATAGTCAGGTTATGGATGGAGGATGATGGGTACTAGTATAAGAGCATATGGGAAGAAAGATAGTTTGTTACATACATACATACATACATACATACATACATACATACATACATACATAAAAAATAATAACAATAATTGAATAAAATAATAATAATAATAATAAAAGTTACATTAATCCTACCACCACCACTGCTGTTACTACTACCACTGCCACTAAGAACAATAATAATAATAATAATATTGATATGTTATGTTAGGGGCCGTGCCACCCCATCCACAGGCAGCGGCTCAGGATTGATGTACCATCGAGCACCATCAGGAAGCTCCAAACTGGGTTGGCTGGATCAGGTTGGCAGGGTCAGCCAAGGTTTTGTTTTTTCCCTTTGTGCAATTGCAACCAAGCATTCATTGTTTTGTATTATATGTTATTTTATGTATGTATACAATGTATTTATTTTGACTGAGCAGTCCAGCTTTGGGTCGCCCCCAGACCCTACTGTGGGCTTCAGCCATTAAAATAAACTGCTCCCAGACCCCAAGGAGGGGGCCAGTTTATTGTGGATTGACAGTCAAATTTTTATTTTATTTTTTATGTTCAATGGTTGAAGGGATTAAGTTGACCCAGCCTTCCTTCCCTGTGCTGCCTGTGCAAGAGAGGACTGACAGAGTGCCTCAAATGGGGGCCCAGCTACCCGGGACGGGGGAAAACATAGCGCTGACATTTCTCTCTCCTTTTTGTTGTTGTTTTCAAATTTTTATGTATTATTATTATCATCACCATTCCCACATTTAAGGTATCCTTAATAATGTTATGGTGGAGGAGGAAAGATGATTGTGTGAAGGAGTGAATATCAAGAATCATAATAATTCATGACAGGTGTGCAAATTAATTAATTAATTATATAATAACAACAATGGAACATGAAACTATTGTCAATAAAAATGGAAACATATTTATGTGTTATGCGTGTATTCTGTAGTGGTGTATTAAGTGTGTTTATGTATTTGGGTTTGCATTGTGGATTGGGGAACAGGCAATTATGGAAGTTAATTTATTGATGATTATGGACCAGGTTTTATTAAAGTCAGCTGTTTTATGGTAGAGTCCTAGGTTTTTCCAAGGATATATGGTCTATTAGAAGATTCTTCCACTGTAAGATGTTTAGATTGTTTTTGGATTTCCAGTTTAAAAGAATAGTCTACTTGGCGATAGTTAGGGCTGTGAGGAGGATACTAGAAGTCGTGCTGCGTAGTTGTAATCCTGACAAATCGCCCAAGCTGCAGACCTTGGGGGATAAAGGAATGTGGCAGTCCAGCAGGTGAGATAACATGAATCCAGAAGTGCCTGATAGGTGGACAGTGCTATGTGGCATGCAAGTAAGTGTCAGTTGTGTCTAATGAACAGGGTGTGCATCTGCCTGTATCATTAAATCCCATTTTATGTAGTTTCTCACCTGTGCAGTGTATTCTGTGAATGACTTTATAGTGTAGAAGTTGTAAGTTACTGTTACTACATTTGTTAAAGTTATTTTCATAAATTTGGGTCCAGAAGTCAGCATTGGTGGTAATGGAGAGATCTTGTTCCCACTTGGAAACTGGGAGAGATATTGAAGTGTCTGCACTGTTCAGAAATATGTAAAAAATTTTGATGGGATGTTGATGAAATATCGAGCATTTTATCTATTGGCATGGGTTGAGTTAGACTGTTAAGATTTTTGTTGAGTTTTGATCGGATAATTGATTTTATTTGCAGGTACTCCAGAAACTGTGCTTTTCCAACACCAAGCTTCTGGACTAAATATTTAAAATGAACAAAGGCACTGTTTTGAATGATATGATGGAGATGTGTGATTCCTTTGGTCTTCCAGGAACCAAAATTTATTGTTTTTTTATTGATGAAGAAATCCGGGTTGTTCCATATTGGTAAGCTGAGTGATGGTGCAACTGTGGAGTTGGTGATTTGGAGTGCTTTCCACCAAGCTGTCAGAGTTGTAGCTATAGTCATATTTTGAAAACAGGAATGACTCTTGATGGTTTGGCTGATGAATGGGAGGTCAGATAGTTGTATATTGTTGCACATTGCCTGTCCAGTTTCTATCCAGGAGGAGTCGAGATTAGAAGGGTTGAGGCATTTAATGACATATTTAAGCTGATTGGTGAGGTGATATAGTTCGAAGGGGCCTCCAATCCTCCCCAGGGATTTTGATTTTTGTAAGACTGAGAGTTTCAGCCGTGAAATAAAGGGGAACGCCGCGACAGCCTACTGGGAAAACTCTGCACCACGTTACGAGTACCATGCACACGAGAACCACCACCTGTCACCTGGTCCACCTGGTACCATCACAAACAACCACTAGCACTAGGACTAGAATTTTGAGGTAAGAAAAAAGAACAAAATCTACAAACTTACACTTCAAACCAAATTTACACACAAGCCTCAATACAAATCATCCAACTTACCCTGTTCAGCCAGCTTAACTTGCATTGTGTCCTTTCATTCATTCAGGATGTACGCTCATGAACGAGCAAAGAAATGCTTAAGTAAAGAAGTAAACAAAGGAGAAAAGACACCGGGGTGCGACAAACGTGTGCCAAAGAAATTTTATGTGTGCGCGCAACAGCCGGCACGTGTCTCTAATCATATAACCTGACCTGAAGAAAAACAGCTACCCTCAGGCCAACACATACCACAATACGAATTAAGTTCAGATGTACTGTACATTCTTATCATTTGTTTAAGCCTCAATGCATCAAACAAATACCGACATGAAAACTAAACGAGGCAAAAAAACACGCGACTAGTTAGCCAGAGAGCTACCAAACGAATTTTTAACATATCTCCAAAAGCTTTAACTAGATTGCGCTCCACAGACAAAACAAAACCAACGAGCCAGCATTTTGTCATAACCCGGCTTATAGGCCATGACAAAAGCAGGAAAGGATGCAAAGTTGCCGTAAACATAAATAATTTATTATCACCAACAAAACCACCTGAACAGTACATTTAAAGGTGGGGCATGGTAGTCAATAACATCACTGGTGTTAGTGTGGATGTGTGTATATAATGTGGTAGAGTTGTTGTGGAGAACAACACAAAGCTAAGCAGAACAAAAGGGTGCAGGCGCTGGAGGGGGAGAGAGAGCCAGGCTGGAAGCTGGGACTTTTATATTCTGTAGAGCACTGGGCCCAGGTGCTCCAGATTAAGTAGAGTTTGGCAATCAGCTGTCAGTTCCTCTTGCATTTCAAAACAAGGAAACACAGTATTAGCACAGCAAGGCACATATTAACAGCAGGGACCATCACACAAGTATAATAATACTAATGTATATGTGCTTGTGTGTATGCATAATGTTTGTTTACCTTGAAGGAAAAGGAAGGCAATGCAACCTCAAACCAGGTTCTATTCTATTCTATTCTATTCTATTCTATTCTATTCTTTTTTAGTTTGCCTTCAATGAAAACTTCAAAACACACCCATCTGATTCTCTTCTTGGGCAAACAAGGTATCAATGATACCAATGGTTGGCGGTCAATAGCAGAGGACTGTGTTGGTGGGGGTGTTTTCCTTCAGGTACTAATGAGACTATTGGTTGTTGGTCAATAGATTTTGAATAAAGTAAGATTTAAAATACTTGAAAAAAAAGAAGAAAAAAGTTACTCCATCTTTTCTTACAACTTCTGGTGAGCAGAAACCCTTGTTTACTGTGTCAGAAGTTCATAATATTAGTTTACCACAGCTCATTATTATAACTAGTTCCATCTTTTACACAGGAATGAGTAATGAGCTTGTTCGACACAGTGTGGCAGATTCTGGAGTTAGACCTTTGTGCTGCTAACAGAAAAGGTCTGGTGGCCTTAAAGCATGACTGGCATAAACTCGCATAAACTGATAACATATAGACCCTGACCTGAGGTAACTTGATGAGAGGTTACTGCAGGTGAAAACCTGAGAATATGAGTCACACAAAGACAATGGCTTTTTGTGGAATAGATATGTGAGTAGATATTATGATGGCACTGCAGCTGTGTTCATTTAATGTGGGAGGCTGATAAAAGTAAGACCATAACCTGACTTTAAAGCAATGAAGCTTTGATGTGCAGTGTTTGTGCATTATGTTGTCCACCGACCAAACCTGATGTCCAACCAATGCTGGTTCTAGTCCAGGCAGCCTGGTTTGCGCCGTGCTCCAGCTTCTACCAAAACTAGCCATCTACAGCAGCAGTGTGATAGGAAATAATCTGAAAAATGTGATAGTAGGTGGTTCTGTCACGAGGTATTTAATTCTAAGGTGCTATCACCTATTGTTGCACTGGTGACAAGGTGCCCACTGGTGACCTAAGTGAACTAAGTGAATTCCAACTCTCACTGACTTGCATTCCACTGTAATTATTGTTCTAATGGAACAAATGACATCATGGCTAGATGTCATTCCAATTTGACAATTCCAATTCCAGCAAATTCCATGCAGGCCTTGAGTCCCTGTGCCACACAATTAAATGCACAGTATGTAATTTATGCCTTTAGGGTTCTCTCAATGTAATCAAAAGATGTAGTTTGATGCTTTAGTGAAGTAGTGTGGGATCATGGCATAAACATTCATGGACAAGTTAAATGGTAAATGGCCTGCATTCTTCGATCACTGGACGACCACTCTACCACCTGAGTCACAGCAGCCCCTGTTTTAAAGATAATTTCATGTCATGTTTACTCATATTTCCCGCCCTTCTTCCTCACTGTCTGACTGTCTTGCGGAAGTTATAGCAGCAGGTGAACAAAAGAAGCGCACCGTTATCTTGAGTAAAACTAGGCTAAAGATTTCTTTAGGTTTGATCGTTGTTAAATACATTTTGTAAGTACACAATCCAACAAAATACATTTCAGACATTTAATGCAAAAATATGTCTTTAAGTATAGACAGTTGAAAACAATTAACTTCAGAAATAAGGGAGGAATAAGTAAAAAAAAAAAAAATCAAAATTAGATCAAGAGAAAAACAGACACTCGTTATTCAGGTTCATTTATTTTCATTGATTTCATCACTCCTGATTTCATGGTAGTTTAACCCTGTGTCTTGACTGCAAGCAAGTCTGAAGCATTTTTCAGCTGCTCCTTTTCCAAAGGTCTACACTTTTTACTTTGCAGACAGTGACTGAACCAATACAGTCACCATGCGAACTTGACAGTGATGTGACAGCTGCAGTCTGGACATCCAATCCATTAGATGGCGCCTTAAGCTTGGGTGCTATAGAATAGTATTTACGGCACACAGGAAGGATCAATCCTTCTGTTGTGAAGTTAACACCAGCTCAACATGTGTACCTCCTCTGATTGTTTTGTCACAGGTTGGTAAATAGTACTTAGATTGAATGTGCATGATATATTTTATATAAGAGTTGAATTTGTCATTTATTAGATAGTGTGCACATGTTGGTCAGGGAAACAATTTGTCAGAGAATCTCATGTGAATAGATATTGAGGGCTATATGCTAACTTACTAATGCTCACGGATTTGTGTTGGTAGTGCATGGGAAAAGCTAACCCAAAACAACAGAAAAACAAAATGCTATTGTGAAGCAATTTAGCACACAAATGGCAACAATGTGTGTAAAGCATAATAGAGGACAGCACAATTGAATGAGCGAATATAGTTTGAATTTAGTTGTAGTTAAACTTAACGGGGAAATGTGTTTGTTTGAAAGAAAAAATGGAAATGCTGGTTTAAGTGGAGAGAATGAACCAAGAATGAAAGAGGTTAAATTGCTATAGAACAAAAGCTATTTTATTAGTTTTGCTTATAATTATACAAGTTCATGTTAAGACAGTTCAGGGACAGTAAAAACAAAAGCAGTGAAGATTTAGTAGATAAGGGAACAAGAGCATATATATTTTATTTTATTTTTAAGTGAATGTGTTTCCTGGGAACAATGAAATAGGAAGAATAAATCCTCCTGTCATGAAGTTAACACCAGCTCAACATTTGTGCCTCCTTCATTCCTTATCACAGTACAGCAAGGGCAGGACTTCAGACCTGCTGCCCCTTGACTAATCTGGCCCCATTTCAACCCTTTCCAAAGACTCCGAAGACAACATTTTCGTCAACTCTTCAGTCTCCACCACTGCTTTACTCAAACTTTGATTACTTTTTGAATAATACAAGACTGTACAGAGCAGGTGGTTTGCACCCTAAAAGATATAGAACAAAAAGGTTGACAACTAATTTTATCCAGCTTGTCATTTTTAACTTGTTCAGATTTATGCCATGGCAAGACTCGATCCAGAACTCTGTGTCTGAAAAACTAGCCATCATAGGCCTGACCCTGAGATTCCACTGAATACATCTGGGCTGCATTCCGGCTGTGATGTGGCCGCCTGGTTGATGGCGCCCATTCTGGACAATGCTTGTCAACAAGGTACACTGCGGCACATTTCAGAAGCCTTCCAGAAGTGGCTCTCTGTTTCCCTCCACCAAAAACACGCGCCTAGTCTATTTTTGACAGAAATTGCATCAAGATGAGCAGAGAAATCGAGTCAGACAGAAAGTCAGACACAGGATCGGCATAGAGAATCTGGTCAATTTTCAAAATAAAACAACCTGTGCAGACTCCCAATCGTGTTTCTTTTTTAAAAAATAATTTTGGTTTTAATTGGAAACCAGAGAATTTGAAAAGACAATTACAATTATTTCACTTCGTGCCTATTTTGACAATTATATACCATAACAAAATCAACAAAAAAAAGTTTTTAAAACCAAAATAAATACATGAATAAATGAAGATGAAAAAACAAAACAAAAAAATCATCCAGATTCAAATCGGTTACCATTAGATTCTTCATCAAGACAGCGATCTCTATTATCTGGCTGAATCTTTTCCTGTACAGTCTCAAAGTCACACTTTGACCACTTGGATTGCAAGAGGGAGAGTTAGTAAATAAATAAGTAAATAAAAATAAAAAAGGAAGGGGATAATAAAGAAATGAAATAAGGATAAGGATGATGTGAAATAACAATAGATGTATGGGAAACGTGCTACTTGTTATGTTGTTTACTTGTTTTGGCTGACATTTCTCACCTTTAAAGTGTATATAAAACAAATCAAAACCACAACAGAAAAAACATAACAAAATAACAGCAAAAATAAGGGGTAAGGGGGAAAGCAAACATAAGAAACCTAATAAAATTACCAAATGAAGATTTGTCAGGTTTCTTCCCCATTGGCCATATTTTGCAGGCAACAATTGCTGGTACCAAACAGAACTATTTACAAAGTCAAACAACTGAGAGGAATGGCAATATTCAAGTAATGTACAAGTATTTCACGTAAAGTCTCGTCTTTGGGGTCCGATAAAGTCAATCCACCTTAACCATATGTCGGTAAATTTATCTTGGTGCACTCTGAGGGAATGTGTCAATTTCTCCATTATAAATATTTGATGAACTATGTCTATCCAGTCCTAAATCAAGGGAGCTTGGGGCTTCAGCCACTTACGAGTTATAGCTTTTTTACATGCAGCCAGCAGAACTGTCATAAGCATTCTATCTTTGAAGTTGACCTCTTGTGGGATATTGCATAGGTATAGAACATCAAATCTAAAAGGGGACAGTAATTCTGAATAACTTCTCTAAAGTCTGATGTATGTTTTTTCCAGTAAGCAGCTAGGACAGGGCAGGACCAAAATATATGGTAATGATTTGCATTGCTGGCCTGGCATTTCCTCCAACAATCTGAATTAATAGTTCTGTGTTGCTTTTGTTGGGGGGTAATAAAGAATCGGACCAAACTCTTCCAACAAAATTCCCCCCAATTAAGGGAACTTATAGTTTTCCACTGCGTTGGGCAGATCATATGCCACTCCTCCCCAGAGAGAACCCTATTACTTTCCCTGTCCCATTTCCCTTTAATGTACAGTGCCTTTTCAGATTTTCTATTTGAAAAACAGTTGTACATCCTAGAAATAATTTTAATGTTATATTCAAAGTTATAGGCAGATATAATGACTTTCATTATTCCATCCTCTAGGTTCGCCAAATTAATGTCTTTCATGATTGTACTAAAGTAATGCTGCATTTGGAGGAATCTGTAGAAGTCTTGCTGTTCCAGATTATATTCTTTCCTCACAGTCTGAAAACTCTTTAGTGCCCCCTTATGTATCAGAGTACAGTAGGCTGTGACATCTTTCCTTGTCCACATGCTAAATCTTTTGTCACTCAGATTGGGAGAAAAATCACTATCGAAGGCGCACCACCTTAATAGTTTTGATAGTCTCCGTATATTTCACAGTTTTTGAGTCTCCTTCCAAACCTTCAGGGACAGGTTATTAATAGATTTGGTCTGTCCAAGAGATGTTTGACTAGTGTTTCATCAGAAATGATTGCTTGAAGTGAGATCTCACCAGTCAATGCCAGCTCTAACTCTTTCCACCTAGCAAGATAACCAGGGTTGCACCAGCATATGAGCGGTCTCAGCTGGGCTGCATAATAGTACTATAACAAGCATGGAAGCCCCATTCCCCCATATTCTTTTTTGAGTTGCAGGGTTTTATATTTAATTCTTGGCTTTTTGCCATTCCATATATACCTGGATATGAGTTTGTCCCATTCCACAAACTGTTGGGTTGTCACTTCCACGGGCAGCCTTTGAAAGAGATACAGTAGCCATGGCAAAATATTAATTTTGACTGATTCAACCCTCAAGTTAAGGAATGGAAGGGAACTCAGATATAAGAAGATGGCATCTTGCATCTTCTTATATCTGCCTTTAGTTTGGAGTTCAGAGGTCCAAAATTGATATTGATTAAGCTTGTCAGGTCTTTTGGTAGATATATACTCAAGTATTTTATTGAGCAGCATCCCATGCCCGAGAGGGTTTGAAATTAAAGGTGAGGACTTATGTCTTTGATACATTAAGTTTATAGCCAGACATTGAGCCATATTCCTCTAGTAATCCCATCAATTTGGGTAGAGATTGGGTGGGTTGTTCTAAATATATCAAAATGTTATCTGCAAATAATGCCAGCTTTTGCTCTCCCCCAATAGTTGAAATCCCTTTTATATTCTGATTCTCACGAATCCACTGGCTTAGGGGCTCGATAAATAAGGTGAACGGAAGAGGAGAAACGGCACACCCTTGTCTACATCCCCGCTGTAGAGTAAACGGGGCATTAAGGTCCCCATTTACCTTAATTCAAGCTGTTGGTTTTTCATATAATGTTTGAATAATTTTTATGAAATCCTCATGAAAACAAATTTATATAGAACCTTATATAGTGTTGGAAATGTTGGGTCTCTGTATATTAATAATTAATAACTAATAGAAAAGAATGTGGTCTAGACCTACTCTACATGTTAAGTGTCATGAGATAACTTTGTTGTGAATTGGCGCTATACAAATAAAATTTGATTTGATTTGAAATTTGATTTGATATAGAAATGTCCAGCTAACTGCATCAAATGCTTTTTGTGTGTCTAGGCTAATTAGGGGCTGATTCTATCTTATTCTCTGTGAAGTGTCGTATTATATGTAATTACCTTCTAATGTTATCCTGTGTTTGTCTCTGCCTAATGAAACCAGTTTGGTCAAGGAAGATAAGATCTGACAGGCATTTTTCAAGTCTCCTTGCCATAATAGATTCAGTACACGTATAGGTCTCAAATTATCACACTCTTGTCTGTTTTTGCCCTCCTTGGGAACAAGAGAAATTATTGCTTCTCTGCATGAGGGGGGCATTTCTAGTTTAAGTACCCAATAGACCCTCATTAGTATAGGTGCCAACTTATCCCTCAGCACCTTATACCATTCAGAGGTGAAGCCATCCGCACCAGGGGAGCTACCTGCCTTCAGTCTTGTAATGGCCAGATTGATTTCTTTAAGTGTCACCTCAGCTCTGAGAATATTATTTTGGGTTTCTGTGACTGCTGGTAGATGGAGTGAATGTAACAGTCTATCTGAGTGTCTATCTGTGAGTCATTGTCTGTTGTTGAGAATACAGTTTTTGATAGAATGACAGCAGATACTGCTGAATCTTCTCCTGTTTATGTTAAATCTCCTTAGTGTCTGGGTTATTTTGTAGAGAGCACTGTCTGCTTGTTTTTTCTTTAATTTATATGTTAATAATCTAGATGCTTTATCACTGACTTCCCAGTATTTCTGTTTGAGAAAAACAAGCTTCTTTTGTATTTCCTGTGAGTTTATTTCATCAATCTCATTTTTAACCATTTTAACTTCTTGTTCAATATTTAGGTCCATACTGTCTTTATGTTCTCTTTGTAACTGCTTTGGTTTTAATTATAGTTTATTAAACCTTTCTTGTCTCAATTTTGTCTGAATTTCCCCCTTTAGTGCTTTTTTGATTTGTGGACTATTAAGTATACTTGAATTAAGCTTCCATAATGCATGTCTGGGTTTTTTTAATTTGTTGGTTAAATTGATAGTAAGATGGGCAATGATCCGAAATATCAATATTTCCTATATCACAACACACAATTCCATGTCTCTCTGTGTTGTACATTAGAAAGTAGTCAATTCATGTGTACACAGAGTGGGGGTGAGAAAAATGGGTATAATCTCGGCCTGCCGGATAAAAGTCCCTCCATACATCTATAATCCCCATCTCCTGCATAACAGTATTTATTTTCTTATTTGTCTTGGTTTGTCTGGTGCTTGGCTTTGATGAGTCAAGTTTATCATTCAGTTTAACATTAAAATCACCACCACATACTGTATTTAAATTCCCTCAGCCTCTGAGGTCATAATATTTAATATTTGCCTGTAGAAGTCCCCTTCATTATTTGGGGATGCATATACATTTAGTAAGGTTACCAAAGTGCCTTCCAAGTTTCCTTTAATTGGCACATACCTTCCCTGTCTTTCTTTTCTAGTATATGCTCATAAGTGAGAAAATTATTTAAGTTTATGTGATGACGAGTAGACATGTTTAAACCCCAATCTTCCTAGTTTTGTGTGTTCAGTTTCATTTAAATGGGTTTCCTGTAGGAAGGCAATATGTGTTTTTTATTTTCTTTTTTTATTTGGACAGTATTTGACCCCTTTTTACTGGGTTGTGCACCCCATTTACATTAAAGGAAGTAATTTTTATTCCTTGAAGGATACTGCATTTTTCCCCTTTAAGTCCTATTTTCTTAGTGTTACACATTGAAACCTTTGACCATTCCTCCACTTTAACAAACAACATTGACGAACAAAGAAATTTTTAAGGCTTCCAAATCCCAGGTCTGAACTATGACCTTGATAGAGCCAGTTAAGTCTGGCTCTGAGGGAAATCCTTTGTAAGAAAACCCTCTAAGGGCCCATGTTGCTGGCAGTTATTGAGTGCAGTCATCTGCATGTTTCAACCTCCCTTCCACTCAACCTTGCTCCTCCACAAGTTATTGGGTTTTCTTCTCTCCTAAGAGTGAGTTGGCAACAGTATACATGTCTGTCGCAAATATAAATTGAAATTACCACAACTAATCAGATGGAGTCACCACAGATAATTTAGGGATGCCACATAATAGTCTCACACACCCCCTCTCAATAGGCTCACTCACCACCTCTCAATCAGTAACTACTGCGTCCTTCTGTAAAGCCTCCATGGCCTGAATGAGACTACGAGTCATCATCCCTCCTCTATGCGGGCAGCTCGAGCTGGCTAACTGCCAGCCTATTCGATTTAGTTCTTTATCCAACCTTGCGTGTTCAGAGATGGATGTTTTAATTCCCAGTGGCAGTAAGCCCTCTGCTGCTTCCCATGCAGAGTTGTATGTTTTCATGCCCTCCCTGAGGTGGACCTTCAGTTTGGCTGGATGCAGAGTTTGGAACCGGATATTTCTCTCCCTCAGTTGTTTCTTGACATCGGCGTACTCACATCTTTTCTTTTCTAGGGCCGGTGGATAGTCGTGATCCATATAGATCCTTTCCCCCTTGTGTTGCAGATTTTTCATGCTCGAAGCCTTAGTCAGCACCTGCTGCTTATGTTAGTGGTTGACAAATCTCACAATGAGCGACCGAGGCGGGGCGTTTTCATCAGTCGGTCTCTGCTGGAGGGACCTGTGGACTCGTTCCAGCTGAAGGGGGGCAACCGCCGGTATATCCAATAGCTCCCTCAAAAATGTCTCAGTCCACTGCACCATGAGTCCCCCGACTCTGAATTTTCAGCAACCCCATAAATTTGCAAGTTGTTCCTCCTTGTGTAATTCTCCAAATCTTCACACCTTTCCTCAAGTTGCCTCTTGCATCAGAACAGGTAGCCTACCAAGTGGGTGGTGCGGGTGGACCCTTCCTCCGCCTGATTAATCCGGCTTTCCGCATGGGTCAGGTGTTCCCTCATTTTCTCAACAGATTGTTCGAGGGAGTTCATAGCCGATGTAATTGCCATCAGCTTTTCGTTATTTTCCCATCTGAATGTTTTGAGCTCGGACAGTATTGCTGCACTTACACTGTCCTCCTCCTCCTCCTATAAGGGCTCAGGGTTAGCATTAGCATTAGCATCCCCAAGTTTACGCTGTTGGAAGAAGTTTGACTTTAAGCCTTTGTCTTTCCCGTCAGAGGAAACAGAACCGGAAGCCTCCCAATAATGTTTCATTGCTCAAAACAGACAAAAGAGAAACCATTTACCTACGTAGCCAGTCATCCATGACGGAAGCACAAAAATCAAGGGGAAATGATGAAATAAACAGTATCTAGGCAAGTCAACAAAAACAGGCAGGCATTATGCTCTATTTCTGAAATGCTCCTGGTGGGGTACTGTGTGGGGGATGGAACAAAAGCACTGTTATAGAGGCATGCCCGGTGGAATCAAGGAGGGCTTCTACCACAGCTGACAATTCAACTTATTTTGCAAACTCCTTACACTGCTGCTGGGTGTTACCACTCTTCTTCTACACAGTCTTATTCATTCTAGCAGGTTAGGGTTAGGGTTAGAACTGTAGCTGTTAACTTCCGAAACATGTTGTCCTGACTTAATTCCTTTGTTCAAAAATGATCCATTTGTTTTTGAGAACAACGAAGTTGTATATCAACAATTACATATGTGTCTGTCATATAACAATTTGTTTGATGTTTAACATTCTGGTTTAAGTTAACCCTAGTACAGAAAATGCCCCGGTCAGAGATGTTAATGATCTTAAAATTTGCTCAAACAACCATAAAGTTTTTATTCTGGTACACTTGGTACATTTTGACCTTCAGTGCAGCCTTTGGTGTTCTTGACCACATAATTGTTCTTTAATACATTGAACATTGTTTAGGCCTTATAGGGAGAGTTCTGAACTTGCTATCTTCTTATCTTTCTCTGAATATTTTGACAAGCTATATCATATGTAGCTATATCATATATATTATTCCACTTGGGTCTATCATTCAGCAATACAACATTTCATATTGGTCATATGCTGATTACACACAATTATACATACTTCTCAGCCCAGGTAATGACCTCATCCAGTGCATTGCTGATATCAAATATTGGATAGCCAAAACCTTGTTGCAGCTAAATGAGGACAAAGCAGAGATTCTTTTAATAGGTCCCAAGGCTTTGAGCCAGATTTACTCTTGGTAAACTCCCTGGTGAAACCATGTGAGCTTGCCAAAAATGTTGTATTTGATTTAAATACTGATTTAACTTGAAGCACATGTCTCCATGCCTCAAATTGATTCTAAATCAGCCCATGGTGCTTTCGGTCTTAATGGACCTACTTTCTGAAATTACATATGTGAACTAAGGTCTGCTATAGCAGTTTCTTCTTTTAATAGCAGATAAAAATATATATTTTTATGCAAGCTTTTAGCTATGTTTTAAATGCTTCTTTAATTGATAAAATGTATTGTAGAATCAATGTTATTACTATTCCCTTTTAATAATAATAACAATACCATTTAATCTGATTCACTTTGTATTGTTGAATGTTTTTAGGTTATATGTTTTCATTTATAAAACATATAATAATATTAAGATTAAAAGGTATTACATATAAATATGTAATACCTTTTTATCTTACATATTGTTATGGTTTTTCATGTAATGACCTTTGCCTATTCAGGGTTTTTTTTGTAATCTTAAAGAACATTGTGAATCTATGTTTGTTGTATGAAATATACTATGTAAATGTACTATGTAAATTTACTTGCATAAATAAATAAACATATGTGGAAGAGAAATAGAAGCTAATATATTAAAACATGTTATTGTTTCATGAAGGTCAAGGTGTCGTGGTATATCATAAAAACAGGGTGACTTGTTAAAAATAACCTTTGTCTTCTGCCACAGTGTGTGTCACAGTCTCCTGTATGTGTGCGTATGTATGTGAGACTGATGTACATGGTAAATGCCCCCCGTCCTTCACCATCACCTCTGAATAAACAGTGTGGGAGAGCAAACATGTTATTGAGAAATTTTCAGATGAACTGGAAAAGCCTGCACAAATGACCCTGAGCCTCTGTGGTTGACAGGTTCCCACTGGTCCAATGTTGGAGAAATTGAACCCAGCCACTCTGCAACAGCTCTTCTACATCTATTTTACCCTTGTTGCATTCTGGGTTTTAAACACTGTCTCCAGATAAAGCAATGACAGTGACATTTTGGATTCAATCAGCATTACAGACAGAAGAGCTGTGATCTGTTGCTTGTCTAGTCCCTTAGCCTAATGTGGAGAAGCATTAACATGCTCATGATAGTATAGAATTCATGTACAAAAAATGCTGGTAAGAAGAGCTGTTGCAGTTAGGGGGACTTAAAGATAGCCTCCAGACATGTTTTTAAAAAAATACTCTGCTTTGAATCATAATTTGTTTTTGATATGTTTTTTCCACAAACATACATGTACATACATGTAAAGTAATGTACATATATAATATAATTTATCATATAGCAGGAAGTACAACAAGTGGATAATATTACATTTTAAATATGATTTTTTTCTCTACCTTTCATAAACTTTTCCTGAAAATAATGTTTAAGAAATAAAATAAAGGAATTCAATATAAGTTTTTATTAAGTACTGAACATAAACTTTGCCAGACAATGCAATAGTTAAAAAACCCCACATATTGAGAGGGAATAAAGGTGATGGAATTGCTTGTTCAGCTAACCCATCTGCCACCTGCTGCCAAAGGTATGCAACAACAGGACAATACCAAAATAAATGCATAATACAGTATATTCCACAAAGTCTTCAGATATTTTCCTCAGTTATTCTCCATACATTAAACAGTTTCCACTTTTCAATATCATATAGAAAATTTTTAACTGAAAAACCCATAAATAAGTAAAACAGGATGATTCGTAAATACATCTAAAAATCTTTTATTCAATTAGAGGAGTATCAAACACATCTTTCAAATTTGTTTGAAAATGATGTGGATAAGAGGGTGTGAAGGTAAATATGTTGCAAAATGCGAGAACTTGTAGACTTGATGTGAGAACTCGTATAATAGGATGTGAGAAGTTACAGAACAAAAATCTGAACTTGTATGTTGAAATTTTCACTGGTAGAAAATATTCACACACATGTGAGCTGAATTTGAAGTCACACAGCAAAAAAAAACACATGAGAGCTTGCAGGAAAAAAATGTGAACTTGTGAAAAATATTCACAAATGCGTATATTGATGTTTACATAAATACAATGACAGCTGCACAGTTGTAATCCAATATTTACTCACATCTATTTATTTTATTCTATTATTGTACTGGAGTCCATTCTCCAGTACAACCACAACTCGGTGATTACAACCTCTCAAATCTGTCCCTACAGCTTCAAATCTGTGCGCCTTGACTTTTGCAACACTTCCTGCGATAAATGTGTTGCAAAACCAATTTGCACTTGTAGAACGGGGGCGGGGATGGGGGTGGAGGTGCGGGGGTGGTGGTGAACCAATCGGAAGACGAAGCGCTCTTTCTTGGCTCTTTTCCCCTGCTGTCCTCCAAGTCTACAAAGTGCGTATTGTGAAGCAATGGCGGATATCTCACTTCACTATTGGGGGGGACAATAAACAGAACATTTTCTCAAGAGAAATTCCTGAAGGGGACACCAAAGGTGCCACCAAAAGTACTGTTTAACAAGAAAAATGCAACAAACTGGTATTACATGTATATAGAGTATACGCTGATTACTACTTTTAAACTATACAGAAATTTGAAAAAGTGCAATAAAACATAATGTAGTTCCACAGAGTTATATCCTAGTGTAGACGTCAAATTATGCTGACTGGGACATAAGGCAATAAGTTTACAACATTTTATTTAAGTGCCACTAACAGACAGATAGTAACCTACACTAGCTTTTGGAAGGTATCCTTTTTAATTGACCCAGCTGGGATATACGAACCAGCGGGAGCAGGACTCAACAGATGTATTTCTTTTGTACAAGTTGTATCAGTTATTTAAGATGATGAAATGCGCTGTCAAACTTTATGCCCTTCACCATTTGTATAGCGCTTCGCTGCTCTAACTGCATTTTTTAATGACATTTCACCTCGATATTATTTGAATTAAAAGTAAAGTTGTCATGTACACTGTTATGCTCATCAGAGATCATAAAATATACAGTTAGACACAATATTTGTAATTTTGCCTCTGCACACTGCCACAATGGATTTGAAATGAAACAATCAGGATGTGGTTGAAGTGTAGACTTTCAGCTTTAATTCAAGGGGATGAACAGAAATATCGCATTAACCATTTACGAATTACAGCCATTTTTATGCATAGTCACCCATTTTCAGAGGCTCAAAAGTAATTGGACAAACTAACATAATTATAAATATAT
>JBBPCS010043473.1:0-20030 GCA_037974645.1 Hollardia meadi
CACTTCAACCACATCCTGATTGTTTCATTTCAAATCCATTGTGGCGGTGTACAGAGGCAAAATTACAAAAATTGTGTTACTGTCCAAATACTTATGGACCTAACTGTACATAAAGAGTGAATTTGATTTAGAAAAACTCAGCTGAATGCTACAATATAAACAAAGAGTCGCATTTATAAAGAAATACTTTTCCATCTTTTGTTTGTGCTTGTAAACGGAAATAAGGAACGCTAGTTAAATTCATGGATTCATGTGAGATCAAGGCTCTCGTATTCTATGGTTCTGAAATGATTCACAACTCCAGTCGAATCTTCTACATGTGTGCTGCCGTAGTTTCTCCTTGATAAAGGGAGCAGGAAGGAGAAGACAGAACAAGTGTGGCTGCAAACTAAGATGCTTCAAAGCAGACAAATACGTAACGGCTCACCTTGAAACGTTTGGATGTGCTGTGTTTCCGTTCTCACAGCACACAAATACAGAGGTATTTACAGATGCTTTCATTCACCGCAGTATGGAACATGCCTGGCAGGTGAAGTAACTGCTCTTGTTGCAGTTTTTTAATTGATTCAAGAACAAATCTGGTCATTTCCTATATTTTAAAGACCAAAACCAACAGTGAATTGATCCTACTAACGGACCTTTCAGACACATTGTGATATGATTATACCTTTGGTATTTTCTTCTGAGCTGGCCCAAAATCGGCCGACCCATCACCCACGGGACCCTCGACTAATGGAATACGCGCTGTACAAACAACAAAAATCTCAAGCTTATAGACTAATGCTGGGAAAACATAGTTAAGATAACTTTCATTTCCTGCAGGTGTTGTGGAGGCAGCACGCGTTAGCCAATTTTTAAAAAGGTGGCTTTGGAATGTTTTGATGATTTAATTTGCTTTATTGACTCTCTTGCATGAAATGAAGCGAGCTAGTTAAGACAGTCAACTCGAGCTGCACTGCTATACCCATGTGTCATACCTCATTCTCCTCAACCATCTATTAAACACACCCTAACAATTTGGCTTGCATCAGTATTGCTGCCTGTTCTTTTAGCCCCTCATGCACCTGTAGGCTCTGACTGGGGATCGAGACGTTTGCTCATCACTCCCTAATATCTCCATGTAAATATATCTCCGGGGAGCGATGAGGTCGGAGCCTAGACGCCAAACTACACTACTGTATGTTCCGCTGCTGTAATAAACATTTGAATCGTGAGTTGTCTGACTGAAATACACTTTAGTAATTATTGAAACTTCAAACGCTTAAATGAATATGTATTTCAATCCGTATTATGCAAACTAAAAATATTCTATTTCCACACTTGGAGAGAAAAAAAGTTCTGGTGCGCTCCAGCAGTACTACACCTATTGTGCTTGCTACTGGATTCAGTGCAATGACTTTACTTGATGCAGCAAAAAACAGGCGTGGTGGGCGCAAGCCATTGGAAATAATTGGTTTCCGAGCGCCGTGGGGCCATTCTCACTTTGTGTCGGAAAGGGTCTTAAGCCTCCCGTAGAGTTACAAGATGTAATCAAAAGGCTTCATGTCAATGGGCACAAATTGTCCATTTTTTTGTGACAGTCGGCATGAATCCTCAAGATTAAATGTCAAAAGGTCAAAAATCGCAATCTTTCCCAAACCTTAACCGACTGCATTTTGTGACGGTTCCACAAACTGAAAATAACTTTTCCTACCATTAACCAAAGTGCTTTTGTTGCCTAAACCTGACCACAGACGGGAACGGAAACCCAGGATTATGGTGTGAGAGTCCTGCACTTTGTCCGTCTGCCATCCGCCATGACCACCTCCCTGCGACTCCGACACAGTTTATAAATGTAGGGTTTCATTCAGTCAAAGAAACGTGGTGCAGGTACGAAAGATAGTTGTGCCGAGTCAGGACACTGGTGTCCATGTCAGGAATCCTTTAGATTATATTTTGTGACTATTCACTGTTTTCTGTGGCACTGGGTGGCATTCCTTCTTTGCAATCGTTACATCCACTGACCTTCCTCTGGCCTCTTTTGGGAAGAGAGCTGTCTCACTGTGTGCCAGGTCTGCGACGCCCCTCGCCGAGTGCCGAGATCACTCTCACCTAACCTTCGTTCATGAGTGGAGCCGCTATCAACCCCCAGACCCAGCGGTCCCCGTCTTTCAGCTACTGAGCTTGTTGTTGAGCATTTTTGATTGTACCTTGATAGAGCTCCATTTAGCTCATGCTTTGTCTTTGCTGACTTGTTGCTAGAAATGTCTTATTCACTAGTCTTGGTAACTTTAAGGAAGCCTTGTATGAGGGGATCTGGCCTTGGAGACCCTAACCCTGGACTTATTTACTTCCATTTTCTGTAATGCTAGTTGTTTTATCACCATTTCTCTGTCTTTGTCTTGAAGCTTTGACCCCATTATTGCAAAGGTTTTGGGTGAGCTTGTTACTTCCTGTGTTCCCCTTGACAGTAAGCTAAGGTCTTAACACAATAAAAACAAGGGCACTGTAGTTTATTTTAATTCAGTCCCACCTGCTGCAATAAATACTATAGCACTTAATGTGTAACAATTCGCAGCAGAACACTATTTTGTCCTGATTGAGTAATGTTTGTTTAAAACTACAGTGACCAGGACATTTCGAAGTCTTTTTAAAAATGAAACTACATATTTCTGACCCGTTTTAAAAGATTCATGAAGTAGGAACCAGTTGACTGAATGTTACACACCAACACATTGTTGGTTTTTGATCTTTTCATAAGATTTGTTGACAAAACTTACAATAAGGAATAACACCGGCCTTATTCATGGAACAAATGTAATTGCAGGTGATTTGCGACCCCAGGAATCTAAATAAAACTGTTTGAATCTTTGTTGTTTGTGCCGCTGTCATTGCAATAAAGAAAAGTGGTGTCCATAATTTAGATTCTGGCAAGATGAGACACTTGCAGTGTGTTGTTACAATAATAATTACTGGCATGGAAGTGAAGCACATCGGGCATTACTCAAACTTGAACAACTGCCTTTGATGATAGATTCATCTGTTCTTTTTTTTTTTTGAGGTAATGATTGATGAATTTCAGGAAACTAAACATTCCCAAAATACATTCCAGACTTTCTGGCATGAAACACCTCATTTACAGATTTATTAGATTTCCCTGTGTTTTTTTCCCCTCCTTTCTGATAATGAAGGCTCATTTGCCACAGACCATCAACCGTACGCTCCTGCAGCCTCGTCATCATATCATGTGCTCCTGGTTGAAAGGAAAGACATTCCCTGCTCATTAGCTGATATCCTGAGGCACAGCTGTCTCTATTTTTGCTTGTGAAGCTTTTGTTGTTGACCCCACGGGGTGCTTGAGCCACCGCTCTCTCCTCATTCTCCCTCTCACGCTCTCTCAGTTCAGCCCTCGATTCCCTCAAATCGCCTCTGGGCAGCAATGGATCTTTTTGTATCTCTCATAAATGTCTGTTTATGGCGCTGCGTCTTGAACGTTTGAAGCTGTATCCTTATTAGGTAATGATGGTTTTATGAAGAGAGGGTGAATACGGTAGCTGCATTAACCACGTAGGTGTTGCGTTTTCAGGCTGTAGTCACATATTAGCTTCTCAGATTTGATGCATTTTGCCAGCACGTGACAAAACCCATAATTTATATTATCTAAAGGGGGTAATAATGTGAATCTCCTCGGAGCACTGAGCATTTCATTCTGGGTGTGTGATCGCTGCTGTCTTCACTGTCTCCCCTCTGGTTTGGTCAGCTAAAACACTTCATTTTCCATCCCACTCTTATTGTTATGACAGTGGGGGGTTTTTTGTGTTTGTTTTCAGCTGACTCAGGTTACCCTGTCTCCTTGAGTCATATTTGCTGAGTCATAGGCGTGCCTGCACCATGTCTCCTGATCAAAGGGGCTTGACCATCAGCAAAAAAACAACAGCTTTGGCCAACTCCAGCAGGCTGACGTAAGGCGGAATATCGATTCAAAGTGACGCTTCTGTGAGCGAGGATACAGTAGGTGAGCTGTGTGCATAAAAGTTCATGTGATTGCAGACTAGGCTTTTGAGATATGTCAAATCTCTCTGTTACAGCCCCGGCCGTCTGAGGTTTTGCTTTGTATGCTGTTCACTCTCTTAATTAACTTCAGTTTTAATGCTACATGACAGACCAGCCAAATTTCGACCTCGAGCCCGATGTGAATTCTCGAGGGTGCTTGCTCAACAGGTACAGCAGTCGACATAACAATCTCCACTACATCCATATTAGGACGTGAGAGCGGGCTCCTGCTCACATGGAGATGTGCAGTACGACATTAACGCCTCGCCCACATTTACGTAACCTCAGATTAACCGCAAGGCATGAAACAGAACTGATGCCCGATATGCTAAAATCGTCCACGGTGAAATTTGATCCGGTGATCCTTTCACCACATGATGCGATGAACAACATACTCATTTACATCAAAGGCCTGATGGTGCAACCACATAAACTCGCCCAAACATAGCGGTTGTTTGGATAGAAGAACTAAAGGTTTCTAACCTGAGAGACATGCGCTTGTTCAACTGTGTGGCTGGATCAGTGAATTTCCCTGATTTTTTGCAGCGTGGGATTTAAAGTGAAAGAAGACCAAGAGCACTATGTAGTGCGCTTTAATCCAAGGATTTAATGCACAATGCAGACGCAAACAACTCAGGCAACACATCATGGTGCGTCTTAAAATATATTAATATTTCAATATTTTCTTCAATCATCTTCTCTTAACTCATAATTAAATACTGGACTTAAAATGGTTGTGACATAGATTTATTTCATCACTGGAGTAATATGTAGTTAAGATAATCATTGTATTTTGTATTTGTGCATCAGTGTGGGGCAAAGAAAATAACTATAATGATTTAAAGACAGTAAGAACAATCTGTAACATTAGTTTGAGCCATTTTCTCACTCATACGTGGCCGTTAAAGTAAACTGAAAGTACTAAACGACTAAATAATGTTTGATGACGCTGTTTTGATATGTCCTGCGTGGGTTGGGACAAAAACAAAAAGTAGAAAATATATGCAACTGCTCACAACAAGGTCTGTGGATTATCTTGAGTAATCTGGTCATGATTTCTGGAGTGTGTGCAATCTAGTTCCATTATGTCCAACACTGAGCATCTCACACCAAAACAATCTAGATGGACAAACAGCACTACCAGCCTGGTGGACCGTCCCTTTAAGCTACACTGTGTGTGCGTTTGGCTTGCACATTCCAGCCAATCAGAAACAAGTATTCAACCCAGCCAGGTTTTAAATCCAGCACATACTCCTCGTAAAGCAAGTACAAGTGCTCTATGTAAATGTACAGCGACGTTATGTATATTACAGCTGCATTCTGTGCTTCTGCCTAATGCTATGCAGAACTTTTTTTTTTCTTGTCATCTTAACATCAGTGACCGGCTGACATCCAGTATAATCTAATAAGATTTTTTTTTTCCCCGGATGGTGATAACAGGCAGCCCATATTGGCAACATCGTATCATTATAGATCTTCAGTATACAGTGTCCTGACACTCATCAGAGGTGTGAAGTATCAAATCATATCATCACAGGTTTTAAGCCGACAGATATGCCAGTCATTGCTTGCACTGTGTGAAATGTGCGCATTGACTGATGCTCCCTCCTTTATTTCATCTAAGATCAAATGTATCTAGGATTTTGGGGTGTTGATTGGGAAAAACAAGCATAGCCTATGGAAATTTGTCATTTGCATTTTTTCTATTATTATAATATGTCATCAAACAACAATATACTCAACCCGTTCTCATCCCAGCTCGTCACATACCCACGTTTTTGCGCTAAGCCTTCCCTTTACCGCCTGTATAAGAGGTCCCGGGTGTCTTATCCTGACGCACAGGGTCTACGTCACTTTGGTGAAGTTAGGTTAAGTTTAGGCACAAGAACCACGTGGTTAGGCTTAGGAAATGACTGGCGACGCAAACTTTGGTCGCCTGGGTGAAACACTTTTTCACTTTGAAAGTAAGTCGCGCTACGTCATCTGTTCAAGTCGTCTTATACTGACACGGATGGCTTTACATTGCTAGTACATTAAACCCTTCTTGCGCGTCTTTGCCTGATGCCAAAGGGTACCTTGTGTGTCTGGATGGGACGCGAGTGGCCGTGACAAAACGTCGATATCCGACGGGCTGGGGATGAAAATGAGCTGATATACTGTACATCACAATTTCATGACTAAAAATATTTTTCAACAAATTCAATTCAATAAAATTCACTTGCAGTTGAGTGGTGTGAAAGTGTGCATTCTCTACTTCCCAAGGATTTGAACCAGCAACCATTACACCCCACTGTTCTCACCTTCAGGTTACTCCTCATTAAATGACTCTATTTGTAGCTCTGTTCATATCCACCGTCAGCCACAGTGAATGGGAATATATTGTTCTGGGGATGATGAGGGCAAATAATTGGGATACTGAGGAGGGAGACAGAGTGTGGGGGTTGTGGGGAGGGCAGACCTGACTCAGCTGAATAGGACGTCAGTGACACAGACTCCTGGAAGTGGGTCAAGAACACACACCTCCACCCTGAACCATGCAGACAGTCAGAGCTTATTAACTCAAACCCATAAATGAGCAACGCACCATATGACTCCAAATTATCATAATATGTAAATGGAAATCTAGTAATTATGGTAGGCCATACAGGTACAGCATTTTAAGCCACTTTTGCCTTAAGTATTGACATTAGCTCAGTACAGCGTGCCCCGCAGCACATGATAATAATGATAATAAATAATTCAACCCCTGGTAGAGCTGGAAATACTCCTCCTACAGCAATTCCAAAGCAGGTAAGAGACTCAGCTGTTAATCCTTTAAATCTGAGGAAGAGATGCTTATACATATTCATGCATATTAATGCACTGCTGCAACCCAACCTGACAGGGGAGCTTATTAAATTCGGGTTCTATAAAACCACTATGACATTCAGGAGTCTAAATCCTGTCCTAACCTTGTTAAGCTTGTGTAAATAACAACGCTGTGGGGGAAACGCAACACAATTGTAACCCCTCAACACAACCAGACAAATTAAGATGTGTTTTGGCATTTTTCACCCGGGACAATCAGACAGAAAACAACTGGTGGAAATGCACTCGTATGCATGAAAATGAGCCAGAAAATACTAATTATAAAAGCACTGCCGGCTCCCCTCAGCAGAGAAGTAAACAGAAAACTGGTGATAATATTGTGAATATGATACAAATTAATATGAAAAATCAAACAAAAAGACAAGAATTCATCCAAAAAAAAACAACCCAAAAAAACCATTCAAACTACACACCGAAGCTTTTTCAAGCCAGAATTTTGCAGACTTTACAGAATCTCCTCTCCGTCGTGAAGCAGAGGTGACTGAGTTTTCTTGGCAATTTAAGTTTCAAGGACTTGCATGAGTCACAGATACTGAAACTCAATAAAAGACGTTACAGAGTAGTGTGCCATCAGTTTGTTTAGTGTAAACTATGTTATCAGGCAGCGCACACAAAGGCTCCAATTCTGAACCCAACAAAGTATAATAACACGTCTTGTAATGAGGAGGCACTTCCTGAGGGCAATTCATAAATTATGCAAATCTGCAGGCAAATAAGCATCCAAAGCTTAATAGAGATAGTTTGAGGTCGAGAGTGACCAGGGAACATCATGGCCCCCTTTTCACTTTCATCCCACTGATACCACAGTGGAGCTTCTTTACGCGCCTCTAAAGCAAATAACGATAAAGAAACCAGAGCTAAACTTGCAATCTCATTATTGTTCCAAGTGTTTGCCTTTGACATGTTGCTGGTGTTTGTTTATTTTCTGATTTGGAGTTTGGTCAGCGGGTTAAAAAAGTGCAAAGACAGCTGATGGCACACGCTGAAGGTGAGTCAGAAGAAGAGCCCTTTACAGAAATACATCTCTGTGTGTCAGAGCAAAAATATAGACACTTGTGCCCCATCCTTCTGCTGCACAAGGTCAAAAGGCTTTGCAGAGCCTGTAGGGGATCTTCAGATTGCAATTGTATGTCGATTGCGTCCATTGGGGACACTCACATACAAATATAGTCAATAAGCACTTGAGGGTTCCTCACAAGCATGAAGCGCAAACAACAGTTTATAGTTCCCTGCACTCACAGCAAAGCGGCTCTGAGGAACTTTCTTAAAAAGAGTTGAGCTAAATCAAATTTATTTCAAGTAAAAAATATCAAATTCAGAATGCCAAAATAGGCACATGAAATCTTGAGGTTCTAATAGTTCAAATTAGAGGTCTTTACACCGATCAGCCACAACATTAAAACCACTGACGGGTGAAGTGAATGACATTGATCATGGCTACAGTACAATGTTCTAGTGGAGAACCCTGGGTCCTGGTATTCATGTGGATGTTCTCAGTTAATGCCAACAGCACTCCCTGGACGCCTTAAGCTCTTTATCACATTCCTCGGGCTGTTCCTGAGCAGTTTTCGTGGTGTGGCAGCACACATTGTTCTGCTGGGGGACCAATATTATCGGTGTGTGCCGGTGCCACGGGGGTTGTGCTTGATCTGCAAGGGTGTTTGGGCAGATGGTTTGTGTCAATTAGCATCCACATGAGTGTCGGGATCCAGGGTTTCCCAGCAGAATATTGCACTGTAGCGAGATGATCAATGTTATTCATTTCAACTGTCAGTGGTATATAAATATAAGTATTGGATAAGGATGGTGATGCACTTTATGTAATTGTCAACAAATCACTTAAAAAGACCAAAACCAACAATATGTTAGTTTGTCTTGCAACTTTCCAATGACCTATATCAGGCTTTGGATACAAAAACAATTTTAGTAAGATAAATTCATCAATAAGCATATTTGGTGGCATTATTGACACCTAAATCCACTTTGTGTTGTTGACATATTTCCTGCTGGATCCTCTTCATACAACTTCATGAACTCTGACTGAACCTACGTGAACCTGTTACGTACAAAAGTTCCTCACTGAACTTTTGAATTTTTCCTGTGAGGCATCCTCTGACATTGCATGCTACTTTTGTGTTTAAAAAAACTCCACATGAATGTCTGGCCTTGAAAATGCCGAATCAAGACGCATCTACAACGATGGTATCTACAAATGAACAACGATAATTGTCCCAATGGCTCAAGAGTCATTAGGGGGGTTTAACAGAACATAATTCACACACTGTAATTGCATTTTGCGGGGGGCTTTGCTTTCATTACTCCTGTTAAAGCCACATTCGACATGCCTGTGGAACAGAAATGGATTTGTACAACTTCACAATGAAAAGGATATTAACTATTCAGTGGATTTGATGGCCATTACGCTGTAATGAGACCAATTTTAGTGGAAAAATTGACAGCAGAAGCGTTACATCTGTCCCAGGCCGGTGTAATTCATACTGATGGCTCTCAGGACATTTGTAATATATTGTTGTATAATGTGAAACCTTGTTGAGCAGTGAATTAGCTATTCACCAAGAATCCCACACCGATTCTGTGAAAATATTTAGTTGCACAGTCTCTCATTTTAGTCATGAGAAATAATGTCAATAATAGTATTGTAGTGCCCAGGAAGCCAAAGCATTACCACCTCCCGGGCCCACTTGAAGTCAGCCTAATAGTGGTTTACATCAAAGCTAATCTGGGAAACAGCCTATATCTGACAACTAAACCGGAGCAGTGACCTCTCAGCAAAAATCCCAGCTGCTGAGTCAGAAATACGCTGACTTGCAGTGCATTTAACTGTTATTTAGCACGGCAACTTTACTAAGAATACAGTCTAATTTATTGCGTTATGGCCTGGGGAAACACACACACACACACACACACACACACACACACACACACACACACACACACACACACACACATGCACACACAGAGAGCTGGGGGCTGCATAGTGTTACACAAGTAACACCAAGCAGTATTTTTCCCTTGTAGACTTTGCAGGGGCTAGAATAAAGTGCAAGAGTTTTGTTCAAATAAAAAACAACTGGCCAGCGAGTGACTTCTGTAGTAACAGACAATGGAAGAAAAAGTAACCCAACCATGATTGTGTAACTTGGTCTCATGCTACTTCATTCAAACTGGTTACACTGAACAACTAAAGAAAAACACACACCCAGAGGTGGCTTGCAGACAGAAATAGAAAGTCAATAGCCACTGAGAACTAGGCAAAATGTGGCAAAACTGATACATTTAAAAAAAGACTGTATTAAAGTTATGAGTGTATGGTATAAGGTGGCTGATATGGATAAAATTCCCAATCATGGAATAAACTTCTTTGCCATAAATCATTTCAAATGCTGTTTTCTGAGTCCAACCAAAAGAAAACAGAAAATTTGCCCCCTGCATTAACCATTGTAGCTCGGTACACAGGGACTCACCTCTGGGGCAACTTGCCGGCTAACCACACTAGCTGCTTATTAAAAATACTCGAGTTTCACAAGTCACAGAAACCTTGTCAAAAAATCAATATACCAGCATCTACAGCCATGCTACCTTGTGTAGTTGGGCAGCTTTGAGCACATAAGTGAGCTAAATATGCTAATGTGCTGATGTGTAGCAGGTATAGAGAGCCAGAGTCATGGCTTCACTCCGTGCCATTAACTTCCTGTTCCTGGGGTTTATTGTCCATATAGGACAAATCGACATCCACAGTTACTACAACAAAGTGAAACCTTCATGATTTTAACTGAGTTAAACAATGATTAGTTTATGATCACAGAAAAAGAAACTAAAGCTCGCATGAAAAAACTACAAGCGCAACAAAGCTTCATTAGGTTTCGGTATCACTTCAGCTCTCTATAATGTTCACCATGCCGTCCATTTTCGTTTATTGTGTTAGCATGCTAACATTCGCTAATTAGATCTCACAGCAAAGTACAGATTACCCTGATGGGGCGTCTTTAGTACCGGACAAATTTTGACCTGATGATAGCAAAATAAAAAAATATATCCTCTAGGGACCGTTATGGTTGAGCTAGAGAAAATGTCATGTGATTACCGTAAGCCAGTAGGATGCATCCTCTGGGATAAAGATCTGTACCAAATTTTGTGTCTAGTTATTTCATTCTGAGCCAACAAGTCAACAAAACATTAGCATCACTGCTAGCTAACAATTCTTGACATCCATCATCTCATGGTATACACTGTGCCCTGTTTGTCTCTTGAATCCTCTTGTATTGAAGGTCAGGTGTATTTTATTTTACTGAAATTGTGCGGTTGAATTCAATAACAAATGTCTCAAAACATGGACAGTAAGGTTATTCTGTATTACAGATGACAGGTAAGCTCTGAACAGCCCTGCAGTTCCCTGCACTGCAACCCAGAAAAGTTTAGCCAAGGCATGTAATAGAATAAGTGCTTTTTCTACAAGCAGAGACAGTTTTCGTCCATATATTTCCTTCCTTTGTGCTTCCTTGTATAAATTGTAGCGTAAAGTGATAGCCAGGGAAAATATACTCCTCCAGGTATTACCACCTACTGTACCTAGAGAATAAAAGAAAACGGTCCTACACTGCAAAAGAGTATGTTCGTATTAAACCATTTTTCTCTCCCTTTATGTCACATTGAGATATATATATATATATATACACAGCAAAAGGCCTCCTTTCTAGAGTATGGAACAGAGTATTTAATATTACTGTGACTTAAATGGATTTTTTTTGTTTTTGGCTTATTTCTATTATTTTTCATTATATTTAAATTTTTGTGAAATCCAAATTGTTGTCAAACCAACATTACGGTGCGTCAGAAAATGTTTAAATCTCTTTTCAGTCATTTTTAAGTGATTGATTCCTCTCCATGTAATCTAACAACCTGAAAAGCTTGGTTACTTGCAACATCTTTTTGAATACTTCATGTGCGTCGGAGACAAAGATGAAAGATGAAAACGTTGTGCAGGCAAACTACAAAGCTCAACTGTTCTCAGATACATTAGACACCTCATTAGGCACAGACAGCTGTGGGTCGCCTCGGCTCCACAATGCTGCTGAGGCAAATTCACACATTTATAACAGTAAACAAGGACCTTTCAGTAAACCTATTGTTCTAGAAAAACATTGTTTTATTGAATCAGACATGCTACTTCATCACAGCGGCAACCAGGCCAACGCCTAGCACTCTCAACAAGTTGATATCGACACTTCACATACATAAGAGCTCAACACCCTGAAATAGGCAAGCTTCAGATCTAAAAACTGACTTGTTAAATAGAATAAAGGGGCATTTCACTCATTTTACACATGAAAGTCAGTGTAATAGTCATGACTAAGTCTGTGAGAACAGTTGCATGTCACCTATGGCTCTGGTGAAGCTACAAAGTTGAGGTGTGGAGTTTGAAAAAGATGGACATTTAACATGCTGTAAAGTGCAAGCTCAATCAGGACAGTACTTGAGTTAACAACATGAGTTAACATTCATTTTCTTCCGCTTATCCGGAAGACGTCCCTCTCCCCAGCAATGTTTTCCAGCTCCTCCTGGGGTATCCCAGGAGTCGTTCCCACGCCAGATGATATACGTATATTATTCCTCCAGCGAGTTCTGAGTCTAACCCACAGTCTCCTCCCAGTTGGACATGCCCCAAAAAACCCCCAAAGGTGCCCAGGAGGCAGCCTAATCAGATGCCCGAACTGCCTCCGCTGGCTCCTTTTGATGTGAAGAAGTAGGGGCTCTACACTGACCTCTCTCCAGATGTCCAAGCTCCTCACCCTATCCCTACGGGGGAAACTCATTTCTGTGATGGTTGGAACGTAGATCAACTGGTCAATCAAAAGCTTTGCCTTCTGTTCAGCTTCAGGCTCCCTCTTCACCACAAAGGTCTGGTACAACGCCCGCATTACGTCGGACCAAACCGCCTGTCCATCTCACGCTCCATTTTCCCACCACTCGTGAATGAGACGCTGAGATACTTCAACTCCTTCACTTGGGAGGAAGCAATCCACAGTTCTCTGGCAGTTTAAAGTACGGTTTATGACAACTTTGGATTTATTTTCATAACTTTTTATTTCTATTAGTTATGTTCACATTGTGCCCCTGAAGTAATTGGTGAGATCTCGAATAGAGACAAGCACTTGTAGTTGTAAACAAACCAACAAAAAACAAAACTAATTTCAATAGGTCAATGTTGAACTGTAATACACTTCCATATAAAAATTTTAACTAACCTGAAGGCTTGTTGACAATGTGTACGACTGTCTGACCCCTTACCTTTGTTGTCTCATTGGACTAAGTGATGTTGCGCTTTCTGAGATCTCAGCAACTACTTTGGTGAGAAGAACTTGCCAAACGTGCAGTGACCTATGGCTGCAGTTTGGTTAAGTTTAGGCATAAAAAACTACTTTGTTAGGTTTAGGCAACAAAATTACTTGGGTTTGGTTTAAAATCAGTTTAGTTATGTTACGTACATCACGTAACTTATATTACTTATGTGACATACAACTGTAAGTACAACTGTTTCACACGGGATGCAAACCCCGGTCTCCTGGGTCAGGGTCCACTGCTTGTTTGACCCATCCACCACCCCAACCTCCTCCAAGTGCGGACTTTCTTGTTTTTATAGTTGTGCTATGTCATCTTCCATTACTTTCTCTATTGCAGTCGCACCAAAAGAATTCATAAGAGAAGCCAAATGTGGACGGCGATAAGTGACGCGCGAAAAGCAAAAAAATGCGTTTTGATTCTGGTCGCGCCAAATGGTGGCACCAATTTGGCGCGACCAGAATCAATTGAGACCATCTTCCCAAGAAAAACAACATTAGTCATTTTAGCAAGTGTCTTACAACGACATGTTTCAGTTGAAGGGAGAGTAAGGTGATGATAGAGTGACAAAGTCCACATAGAAACCAGGTCTCGGTGGATGGATGGGGCAAAACCCGAAAGACTACAATTTGTTTCCCGTTCCCTACCAACGGTCATTGTCACAAAGAATAATTAACATTAACAAAGTAGTCATTTTAAGCCAAACCAGTGTTTCCCTAAACCTGACCAAGTTGTTTTTGTGCCAACAGTGATTTGTAGCAGCCACAGCCAGAGAAGAATTGCATTGTCCTAATTGTTGGGGCGTTAGATGAGAGAACTCTTCTATACGTCATTCTGTTATTCCTCATTCTGCCTTGCTTTTCTTCATGAATGAAGCATTAATTGTCCTGATGTGATGAAATCTCCCATCTTGGCTCTCCAATCCAGTATAAAATACCCACAAAAGATTCACACCTTCCACTACCCATGTCTGTTACTCCATAGAAAATTGTAACCCCTGCTGACTGCTTTGAATCTCTCTCCTTTGTGTGTTGAGAAAGCCGATAGCCCAGATGTAGTGTTACACGGTCTACCAGCCAATTAAGAAGCCTGATCAGCACCTCAGCGGCACTCCTACAGGCATTTGCAATGAAATCCTTGCTCGTTTAAAAAGTCTAGTTTTTAGGAATTTTGCAGAAGTCTTTTAAACCGACACTTTTATAAAGTTAAAGAACAGGTCGTGACACTTTCTCATCCTATAAATAGCTAAATGAAGCTCTACTTTCTGTGTAAACAGGAAAAATCTCAGGACGGAAGCTTTAGAGGTTTTAGAACAACAGCAGGGTTCTCGTCAAAAAGCAGCATCGCATTTGACACTGCGAGACCCAGACCTCTGCTCAGATGCCACATCAAAAAAAACAAACAGTGTTCATAGTAACTGAGCAAGGCAGAGCTGCTAAAGATGAATAAAACAATCAGGTGTCACAAACATCAGTGGAACGCCCACGCATGCATTCCAGCAGCTATCAGCTCCATTTCCACAGAGAACATTAGCTTGTGAGCGTTGTTAGCAGAAAGGAGGCGATAAGGCGATGCACATGAGCCTGTGCAACCGATTGTAGACGCTCAAATTTCCATTCCCCTCAGCACTTTAAGAATTTCATGCTCATGTTGCTTTGCAGGTTTAGAATGAAGGCTTAGTGGACAACTGTGGTGAGTAGTTTTGTCCACTACTTTTTCCAAGGTCAAGGATGAACTTGTGATCCAATTTTTTTTATCTAACGTGGACGACAAGTTCTTCGAGAATCATAGAAATGGAAAACATCACTAATGCCAGGACAACTGGGCAAACTGCATCTCCTAAATGCACCAGAACAGCTACTAAATGGACCTTTGGTGCATGAATTGTGAGCTACCAACGACGTTTTCTTCTAACTTTAAATTTAATTGCTGTTTGTGAAGTGAAAAATGTGAAATGATAAATATAAATGAACAAATAAATGGTCATAAATAGCCAAGTTTTTTTTTCTAGACAGGCTTGACAAAACCTAAAGCCCCGGTAAGAGATGATGAGCATCTCGACAATGATTTTCAACTTTCTTTGCTTACTTTCTGCTCCAGGATCTGTGCGTCTTCCCATAAAGGATTGTTTGGAGCGTCATTTGTATCGTCTTCCGCCACCAGTCAATTTTCTTATCGGTGTTCTATTAGCAGCAGTGTAAAACTGACTTCAAATCAAATCATCAGCAAAAAAAACAACGCAATGCATATAATTTGCGCTGCTGTAACTACACAGCTTTGTTCAGTGAATACTGTCGACTACATACTGTACTTTAATGTATAACTCAGCAAGTTTGCATATGTTAACGTATTAAGAAAAGAATGAGTCAAAAGACTTTTTATAGCCGACATTAATCCGAAACTCGAAACATAACTTTCTCTGGAGCCTGTTAGTTGCAGCATAAGTTGCCATGGTGATCTGGTCAGATTAAAAGAGAGCCACCTTCGTGGCACTGAAAACTCAACATACTTCAGTAACCCATTAATCTTGTTTGTAGGACACCCCTCAGGTCTTCATGTGTACAAACAACTGGTGCCCTGATAAGGCCTCTATAGTTCACCCCTGTTGTTTTGTGCTCCTTTGAGACACGTCCTCTTTGCCGTGAGTCATCAGATGTGAGTGCTGGATGCGACGCGCCATCATTTTCTCATACATTCAGTTCAGAAAATGACATGAGAGCTTTTTGTGCCCACACCATGCATTCAAAAGACCTTGTCTCTGTTTGTGCAGCTGTTAGTGGACAAACGCTGCACCATCATTACCAGGCAGCGTGTGTTTGTGCTTGTTCTGCTTCCTCTTATTCAAAAATCAAATGTTCACCTAGAGCTTGGTAACTATGAGAGCACACTCTGATCTGGCTTGCTCAAGGCTCCTGAAGGACCAGCCCTCATTTAATAGAATTGCTGTGACCTAGACTAGCTGGCTGATGTGGGTTATTTTTAGGCTGTAAATTCACATAATGATGTTTTCTACTCCTCACAAAGAGCTGCTCTGTTTACATAGCACACACCATGTATGTTTAATATTTTAGTACTGTTCTGTTTGGGTAGATGGGAGAGCGTAGAAGAAAGTCGCACAGAAGTCACTTATACTCTGTATGTGAATGCAAGCTGAGCGTTCTGTAAGAATAATTTCAGTCTCCTAAACTCCAGATTTCCTCCCTCCTCCAACAGAAATAATTAGCAAAATAACTTAACAATAGCGCAACTCAGCAGCCATTTTGCAACAGTCTATAAAAAAGAGCTTAAGCCTGAGCACTGTTTTTGATCTGATGTGACGATATGCAAAGCCTGGAACTTCACAGCCGTCAGCTACAGCAGAGATGTCAAATGCCAAAATGAAGTGTTGACTAGCAAGGATGGGCCATTACATGCAAATTTGGAAAAAATACATATTGGCTGTAGAGATGTCTGCCTTACTGCACCAAAAAAATTACATTTGAAAAACTCAAGTCTCTTTCCAGAAATCATGACCTTTTTGTGCTGCTTTTGGTGTACGTCATCAATAACATCCTGCTTTGTGCTTCAGGCCACTGTTGATTTGTTAAATATTTAAGCCTATCCAAGAGACCTCAATCTTTCCCCAACCTTAACCAACCAACCAATCATAAAAATGTAAACATGGTTTAGCTAAGCATATTGCGGGGGGAAACAAATGAATTACTGTCATTTTAGGATTATTGTTTAGTAAAAGTGTTGAATGTAAAATGTAATTCAAGGGATATGATATATGATATATTCATATACTGTATACGAGTCTGTGAACTTCTATTGGAAAGGCTAACATGAGTGAAAAACAAAAACATTGGTATTTTCTTTGGATGAGGTAGGGAGAAAAGGCCAAATATGTGCATTAATATCCAAATATGACACAATAAAAATGATCTGAGGTGCAATAAACGTTGTAAACCCGCTGCTGTAGATGAAAGGTTTGAGGGTCAACAAAATATTAACGATTTTAAAAAGGCATTTTGAAGGAATCCATTTGGTTTAATCCTCCTCAAGAGGGCAACATATATTTGTTGCAAATATCCTAATTTGCACTGCAGTTCAAGATATTTTACTTTGGATTGAAGTACATAAACGTCTTCAGGCCCAACCACCAGCAGAATGGAAATCTAATAAATAATGTGGTCAGCGAAAAAAGAAGGGTAAAGTGATTTAAACTTGGTGGTGATGTACGTGAGCCTTCTTGGCAGGCCAGGGAGGTGTGAGCATTGGGCGACCGTAAATATTTCATTCTTAATGTTTTAGTCTGCTTAAAGTCTGAGATGTGGAGGCTTTACCCTGCTGGACTCTCGCAGGAAAGTTAAGTAAAAGTCTACTTTTCAGTGCCTGACTGATGCGAGCTGATTTGTCTTGATGCAGTGAACCACACCCACCTGGGATCACAGGGAATGTTAAAAATAATTTGTCATAACCCCTGGCTTTATGCAAACATTTAAACTTTTCTTCTTTCCACTCCAGTACACTCTCAGACGGAGAAAGTGCCAATGGTGACCATCGCTAATAATCTGGGATGAGATAGTCCCTTCATCAGGACCCTGCTCCTTCAACATCAACAACATCCTAAAAATAGCATTGATTTCCACCAAACATTTACTCACCATATGTGTGAATAATCTGTGGAAGTGCTCCGGGTGATAGTTGGAGATATAGAGGCAATTACACAGTAATAGATTCAATCTCAGGCCAAGAGAAACATAATTGGAGAGGGAGCTCTCGCCTATGGGCCAGAATATTGTATATTGTCACTGTCATTATAGACACAGCGTGGTGCTGTTCGCAATTTAAAATCAGTACATGAATGGCTGACATTAAATGGAACACTTTAGATCATAGCTTTGATTGTGCTGTAATGGTTGTCTGTGTCAATTTCAAAACACCCTGTTTGTTTTCTTGCCTGGGCAGTTGACTGATCAAGAGGAAATAGTTATCCACAATGGGGTTTTATGTGTGTATCAAATGCAATAGACGAAAGAAAATGAGGTATTCAAAGAAAACAGTCAGGCCTTTGGTACATTTTAATTTGATATGTCAAGCATTTAAGTTCAAGGAATCAAGGAAATGTGTTTGTGTCCTTGTACAACACTGGGTTACACAACAAAATGAAGTTTGTAGTTGTCTTTGTGCTACACACACACAGAACATATATACAGGTAATTCAGTTTAGAATACAATAGGACAATAATAAAACACTTTTTTAAATAGTTGTTTTACATTTACACCAATGCACCAGGGAAATAATTCTATGCATTTTTTTTTTTTTTTTTTTTTGGGAGTCTGGGTGAATTTAAACTGCAGAGATAATGATGATGATAATATGGTTGACATCTTCACATTAAAGAAGCAATTTGTAAGATGTTGAGTCTTGTTCCTGAGTGGTCAAATACCGACGCTTTGGGATGGTAGATTGGGCCGGCTACCAACCCGAAGCCTCTGTATTTGACAAACCGTGAAACCCATAGCGCATTGGTATTTCACGACCTGGGAATGAGACTCAACAACCAAATACGTACAGTATGTTATACATTAAACCTTAAAGAGTCCTATGCCCTGTCGGCTCGCAACACAGGTCCACCCGTCGAGAGCAACAGCTTGATTCAGGATGTTGTGGTGGAGACAGGTCTCTGAATATGTGGACACAACAGTCTCTGATTTTCTGCTGCTTGGCCAGCCTGAGTCCCATTTCAACCATTTAATTTTCCTGCAACTCGACATTAGCCAGGAGCAGACTCAAGTCCAAACTGGGCTAGCATGGCTCCCATCCTGGATCTCTTTCCTCTCCTACCGTGCAGACCGACTGGTATGACTGAATGGTCAACTAGAATTACCACCTCGTGGTTGTTTGCCTCCGTGCACCAATCAAGTTGCAGTTTCCATCCACATCTGTCCAGACTCATATAATATATGTAGTGACTGATGGAGAGCTTGGTCACATGGTGCAACGACAATCACCTGAAGCTCAATATCAGCTAAATCAATGAGCTTGTGGTGGACTACAATGCTTCAAATATGGATGTTGCTGCAAAGAAGCTCCAAATTCTAAAACATGGATTCTTCACAAACATGTTCAACCCGGCAGCTCAGAAGATCTATAATCTAAACTTCCCTTCGGTTCCTGACTTATGGTGTTGAATAACTATAAGAATATTATGATGTCACAGTGAGTTTTGATTAAAATTTTAGTAATAAGTGGCCTTGACCTTTGACCTGTGTCCACAAAAATGTAATCAGTTTATACTCGGGTCCGAGTCGACATTTGTGCAACTAATTTGAAGAAGTTTCCTCAAAGCATTCCTGAGATATCGTCTTCACAAGAACGGGACGGACATGAGGTCACAGTGCTGATGACCTTCTGACTTCTGGCCACCAAAATCGAATCAGTTCATCCTCGAGTCAAAATGGAAGAAATTCCCTCAAGGTGTTCCTGAGAAACGTGTTCACAAGAATGGGACGGACGGATGGACAGACGACTTGAAAACGTAATGCCTCCGGCCAAGGCTGTCACCGTGTCTCATTCTGCAATGCTGATATGTGTATTTCTCTCATAGGTAATTCGTGTTTCAACAATAAAGCCGAAAAACAAACAGATTTAAAACAAAAATGCAGCAAGTTTGATGGAGCTAACTGTCGCTGCAGCTGCATGCACCACTGTTGCTATAGCATACACCGATCAGCCACAACATTAAAACCACTGACAGATGAAGTGAATGACATTGATCGTGGCT
>JBBPCS010043513.1:0-20024 GCA_037974645.1 Hollardia meadi
GGCTTTCTGGGGCCCAGCCGCTATGGGGGGCCCATGGAGGCCAGTAATAATCACGTTCAATCTAATATAAGCAATGATTCAAAATCAAATAATCAAAATACTCACCATTGCCTATTAAAAGAATAAAAAATTAACATTTTATTTATTGGTGATGAAAATGAAGCCTGTTTAATAATTAAAAGTCCCTCTCCTGAAATGGTAAGAGTCTTTTTGTATGCAACGTCAAACGTCCACATGCAGCCACATGATCTGACAAATTATTTACTGATCAGGCTGAAGAGGCAAACGATAGCTATGGGGTAATGTTATTAGCCAAGAGGTAGCTAGCATAAAGGAGCCACCACCACCACCTGTGAGAAAGAGTATAATGTTGATAATAGCGAAGAAATTCTGCATGCGTTTATGTAGGAGCGCGAGAGCATGCACATGTCTTGATATGAATAAAGCAGATTTGGGGAGGGCACATTCAATGGAACTTTTCAGGGGCCCCGCCATTTCTGTGGGCGGGCCTGGTAAGGTACATACAGGTTTTGGAGCAACATGTGCTGCCTTTCAGACATCCTTTTTAGGGATGTCTCTGCTTATTCCAGCAAGACAATGCCAAGCCACATTCTGCATATCTTACAGTGTGGCTTCATAGTAACAGACTATGGGCACTAGACTAGCCTGCCTGCAGTCAAGACCTGTCTCCCATTGAAAATGAGTGACGCATTATGAAGCACAAAATACAACAACAGAGACCCCAAACTGTTGAGCAACATAAGTCGTATAACCAGCAAGAATGGGAAAACATTTCACTTGCAAAAGTTAAATAATTACTGTATCAATTTGTCAAACACACTTGAGCTTTATTAAAAGAAAAGGTGATGGAACACAGTGTAAACATATCACACCACTGTTCCAACGTTTTTTGAATATGTTTCAGGCCTCAAATTTAAAATGAGAGAAAAATTAAATTCATCAGTTTGAACATTAAATATCTTGTCTTTGTACAGTATTTAATTGAATATAGGTCAAAGATTTGCATATCATAGCATTCTGTTGTTATTCAGGTTTAGAAAGTTTTCAAATATTTGGGGGGATCGGCATTGTAGGCACATGTAGCAAAACAGCAATGTTTGGGGTGATAATTTTAGGTTAAACAATACATACAGAAAGACACTTCTTGGACCCATATTGTTGTCAATAGTTATATATAAAATGTTCTATAGAAATATGGTGTAAGATTGAACTTTCTGGTCTTATCAGCATTTTCTTCAAAGAATTTTGCCTTCTGTACTTTCAACAACTTCATTTGATTTAATATTACACAGGATCCCCTCTTTAGAGTTCTTTCTAGCTTACTGGTGGATTTGAAAGGGTTGATTTTGTTTGCTACAGTGCAGCGCTTCTATGATTCCGCCCATATGGCTTATCATGGGCACATAATGAAATTCACTCACACAGCCTCCACTCATCCACTAAATAAATTACAGTGAAATGTTGACCAGGATGCACACAAAATGGCCGGGACAAAATGGCTGCAGATGGAAGCTGTGACATGAAGTGAATGATTGTAAAGACGTTTTAGAGCAGAACAAGAATATGAAAACAAAGGCATTTCTTATTGTTCCTTGGGGTTTTCATTTATTGTTATTCAAAGCTATTCTTGATCATTTTTAGACTTTACATTTGCAGCGTTGTGTGGGACAATGATAGGTAAAACCCTGCATGGGATGATGAGGTTCAAAACCCCCACAATCATGTGGTATAGTGTGGAATATGAAATCTAGCTTGATTAATCATCGCAGCCTTTCATGTGTCTCAATAAATATACAGAGCACGGCTGAAAAGTTGTTTGAGTCATATAATTCATTCACAACAGAAATTCACTCTCCTTACACTCGGAGCAGTTTTCTGGCCTTGAATACATGCCACAGTCATCATCATCATCATCAACCAGTCTTTAAGCCAAATTGGGAATGATTCATAAACACCAAAGGCGTTTGCTTACAACAGAAAAAAATCTTCCCACATATTTAGAGAATGAAGAATCTATGCTCGTGCTAGTTCCAAAAGATATTGCTTCATCTTCTGCGGTAAATTTTGATGTACTACTTCATTTATTGAAGTTTCCACTGATTTACATTAAATTTAGACTCAAAAAATGCCATACTGAAATGTCGGCTCGGGCAGTGGCCTTATAGTTAGAGAAATTATTGTTCTTCCAAATGGCCTGGCTTCAAATGTTCCAAAGGGCAAACAGAAAAAGAAAAGAAGGATCAACAAAGTATCTTTGTCTATGTGTGGAGTTTAATTTAAATTTTTTTTCTGAAGTGAACGTCCAACACAAGCAGCTGTGTAGGAACTATTAAGCACTAGGGATTGCAACGGATTCGGCTCAAATGAAATGCTCAGACAAACAAAAAGATTTCTATTGCCTGCACCGTGTGTATTTTACACTGATTGGTCAAAAGTCGGATCAAGTCTTTCAAGGCATTATCAGATTGTGTGACACTGGTTGATAAACTGCTCCCGTTATTTCCAGAAAGGTGTCAACACAAGCGATAAAAAAGAATAAATGATGTCAGCAGTCAGGGGTTTTTTAAGAATTAATTACAGATACATTCACACTAATTAAATCAACTATCTTAACCATATAACAAACACCTGCTCTAGTTTGTTTGTGATTAATCTTAAATTAAACCAGAAATATTTTTAAGATACAGGCTTTAAGTGGATTTTAAACACTTACAAATTGCAATCAAAGTTGATTCTTCTGCCGAGCAGCCCTCAATGTAAACAAGGAAGTGTATGAGCAACAGTAAGAGCTTTAGCATGGTTGAAATGGAGCTAACTGTTAAAAGCCATTTGAAGAGATGTAACAGGACTGTTTCTATGCTAAATGAAAGTCATGGGTTTATAATTTAGGCTTTCATCAGCCCCCATCATCTGAAGGTCTGGAATATAAAATCTAGTTTTCACAATTATCTTGCTCAGGCATGTGAGCAACATGTTTAGATCAGAGCTAAAGTGAAATGTCCAGTAAAAAGGTGTCATTTGGTTGGGATCAAAGCTAAAAGCCTGACATTTGGTGACACTGCTGGTCGACTATCCTACCATGCCTCTAAGATGATTTGTGCTACAGGCCAGGAAAACTTCTAGCAATTGTGACATTAATTGCCTTTTAGAGTCCTCTCAAGATGTGCAAGATCTAAAGCCTTTCACTTTCATAAACATATTCACACCTCTAGATGATTAGATATGAGATAGTGGAGCAGTATGCTTAAGATTATAGTGTTTGACTAAGTTATTGACTTTAGCAGCTACCTTATCTTTATAATATGTTTAAGGACCACGGTAAACCCATCACTCACATGTCCATGGGAACTGCATGGTTCATACTACATGTTTAAGTGTTTCCTTAAAAGGTGCAATGTAATATTCTTTGTACTTCCTGTCTCTGTTGCCATTTCAAACAAGCGTTTAATAAAACAGTTTTTAATATTGCATACAGTTCTTCCACTTCATTTAACATCCTTTGACTCTGCTCCTTTGACTCTCTCTTGCCCCCTCTCCTTTCTGTCTCCTCCACACTGTGGTAATGTAATACAGGTGTGGTGTACTGACTGTGCCTGAGTCCGATTCAAATGCAGTCCTAATTCAAACCAGATTCTTCAGTCGCATTACTTGTTGTTACACTTTGCTGAGTATCGAGTTGCTGCCAAATTCAGTCAACAGATTTACATAATTACGGGAAAGGCTGTGCGAGATGAAAAGGAAATTTAGTTAGGAGGGACCACCGGTGACAAGAGACCAAAGTTGGTCTCCTTTGACCCCAATCACTGCAGGGAGGGTCGGAGGTGGGTGCTGCCATTCCAACAGTCTTAATGAGATCCCTTCATGTTGTGGTTATTTACTGTGCATGGACTGGTCAGCAGAAGGGGCCAATGGGCGTTGTGCCACAGTGCCGTGTATTGGAAGAGCCATATTCCTTGTGGTGAGGTGGCCCTCAGGGCAAATGACCCTCGCCACTGTAACACTGGAGCCAAGCTATGGCAGTCAAGTAACTCAACACCCACACAGGCTGACCCTGTTTGTGAAGTCACAACACTGAGGTCAACTTCCTATTAGCAGCATTGGCATGCTGGACCATCATCAATCCTCCGTGGCAGCTCTCACAAGGACTCCCGGTGCCTGGATGAGGCACACCTAGGATAATATGCTAATTCACTACTTTGTAGATTCAAATTCAAAGCATACGGAGCTTGTTCTTGTGGTGAGCCACAAATGTATGTGGTCTGAATGGCAAACGGTGCCAAACAGTGAAGGGCACAAGATGTGTGATGAGTGAATAGATGCAGAGTTCTGTCTTTTTCTCAGCATTAATGAAGGAAAGTGTTCCTGAACAATAACAACAAACCTTGCCCTAGTTGTAATATGCCTTCACAATAAAGCTGCCACATAGTCGTTAAAACATAATTTTAATTTTAGAGTCTGATCACACTCATTTTATTATTCGGAATAAAAGTGTTGTGGTATTAAGGGAAATCTTTTTTTTATACATGTGTTGTGTTTCCAAAAGGCCCCTAGGAAAATAGCAGGCCAGAGAGGAGGATGAATATATGGTTTGTGGGCAGGTGCCTATCCTGGCTTCATGCTGCCCACAATTTCTCTCCCTTCCACTCCTTGTGAATGGGTATATTATTTTCTTTTAGTTTACTCTTTATTTTGTGGATGGCTTTACGACTGAAATTTTCTATTAGCATTACCACTGGATTTGGGGTCACAGGGAGAGCCTGGGTTGGCAAACGAGTACATTCCTCTTCATCTGTCTGAGTTACAAACTTCCAAATGTATTGCTTTCAAAGTGACGGTTGCTGAGAACTATTTAACCAAATGTATGCTTATTTTCACAGTCTATTTTAACAAGTCAAAAGTGTGCGTGAGCTGTAACAAGAAATGACGAATGAATCATAACTTCAGTTTGTTTCTCACTATTCTTCACCACATAAAAATAGCAAACATTTGCATCTGGCAAATAACATGACCGTATAAACCTCCTTCAGCTTACTTTATAGAAACAATGTGTCATCTATCAATACAGCCTTGATGACAGTAAAATGACCATGTCTGGCCTACAGTACAACTGACTGGCCAAGTACATGCCCTATCAAAACAATAACCAGAGAGCCTCAGATTAAAGCTAAGACTTCCAATATTTCAGAGTTCAAAGGCATTTCCAGCCAGATTCTGCTTCTATTTTACAGGATAATTTATGGAGCATCAAAGTGCTCTGAGGAGGAATTTGGGTTGGTGAGGATAAAAGTTTGCATTGGAAAATGAGAGTTCTTTCATTTACACACGCTGAAGGATTTAGCTATTTGTATCACATGCAGCATATGTCTCTTT
The DNA here is from genome assembly GCA_037974645.1 of Hollardia meadi. Lineage (NCBI taxonomy): Eukaryota > Metazoa > Chordata > Actinopteri > Tetraodontiformes > Triacanthodidae > Hollardia > Hollardia meadi. The sequence goes on from JBBPCS010043513.1 coordinate 5,392, forward strand.
ATGGACAGTACATAAAAACTGCAGATTTGTAGGATTTTGGCTTTTGTGTGTATCTGTGTAAACATGTTTTTTTAATACGTGAGCCAGATAGAGCCATCAGGACAAGGTCATGAACATATTAAGTATTACCAGGCATCCTTGTCGTAAGCCGACAGATCAACTATGCCTGAGCTCTTGCAGAATAGGTCCGAGATTGCAGTCAACGTTCCAAGAGCCACTGGCAAAGACAAAGTCCACATTATGCTCCAGAAAGAATTGTTACATGAGAATACTACACAGAAAAAATACAACCTATGTAAAATATGGTATAAAGGTGCACCATTTCTCACATAGTGACAGAGTTAAAGAGTAAATTGTGTTCGATGGTTGAGTGCTACTTTGCTTGCAAAAAAGAAAGATAATACTCAGCTTGGGGAATAAACATGTTAGGACAAGTAAACTCACTGTCTCCAGTCACAGGCTCTGAGTCACAAATTATACAAACAAACAATTATGTAAATGATTAACGATTAAACTGTGTTCAGTAAATACAGTAGTGATCAAAATACTTTCTTGAGAAGGGGACAAAAATCAAAATCAGCATAATGGTATAATAAACAAAAGAAAAGAGAACCTCTTGGCTTTCTTTTCCATTGGCTCCAAGTATCAAACTGAAACCTGCCACATTATGGGAAGAGTATAGGCTGTGTCCAGTTTATTTTGGAGAGCCTGGAGCATTCTCTGGTCATCTGGGTTTGTTAAACTGTGACCCTGCATAGTGTTAAGGCTGTTAAAACTTTTTTGTTTTTGCCCTTCCAACGGACTACAGTGTTCTGAATTGAAACAGTCGTAGCCCAACAAAGAAAGATTTTCTTATAATGAGTGGCTAATTAGAATCAGGGACTGGTCTTTGCAATGGCGGATTACTGTATGCAATATTTGATTTTACAGAGAAAGCACTGAAATACTTGTGGCAAAAATCCCTTGTGGAATGTTTGCTGCATTATTTGTTTGAAATCAGATAAAGAGGTGTAATCTGTGATTAGACTGGCGGATCCAAGCTCATAACGTCCTCAGAGTGCTGTCCAGAGTTCAATCCACTCAACTTTGTGCTCAATAATACTGTAAAAGCTCACAGCTCTTCATTTGTTTACCTATGATACTATGATTAGTTTCATTTGCTACATTTCCTCTCCAGCTGCTGCTCCATGCATGACTGCCAGACAAAAAAATATATACTGCAATATATTTAGTATAATAAACATACATAACATTCCCTTCAATTTTTATTTGCACAAAAAACATGTGGAGTCAAAGGATCACCACCCATGATATTGTTTTCTCCTAATACAGATCCATGTTATGAAGCTTCACTTTGCTCCTCTCTAAAAACAAAACAACAGCTGCAGAAGTTTTCATAATAAATGATTTTTATTGATTTTTTTAAAATGTGACCTAATTCTCAAGGAACCGAATCCGATTAGGACTTGAAGAGAGACGCAAAGGCAGAATGATGAACAAGAAACAAATAGCTATTGTGTGGTCATGTCCCCCCCCCCCCCACACACACACACACTTTTGGTGGCCAACTATGTGGATTGTTCCATTAATTCAGCATGAGGGAAAGAGTGTGAGGTTGAATGTGTGGTTTCTAACTCTCTAATGAGCTGGAAGAAGGCCACTGCTGAATTGAATTGAAGGTTAAAGTGAAATATGGGTCAATCTGGCTCTCTTACAGCAGCAAATTTATAAAAAAAACAAAAAAACAACCACTTTCAGCTTTAGAAAAGTTAGCTGTAGAACATTATATCTTCTGCCATATCACCAGTAACATTAAAAAGTAGGGCTATTGAAATATATTAGATTCATTGCTGGAATTTGACAAAATAAAAGTAAAAGTCAAGTGAAATAATACACACACACAAACAAGAAATCCTCTGGTCAGTGGGATTTTTTGATCATAATGCTGTGGATAAAGCCTTGTCAACGGGGATGTAGAAGAAGAATCATGACAAGGCTGCTGACAGGTAACCTTCCCTGGCTGTTTGGTTCTCACAGCCACAGGAAGGAGCCATACTCTCCTCCTCTCAAGAATCACGCACTGCAAACTGCTTCACTAACTGTTGTAGTGGTTGGGAGGCAAAGGCTCCAAACATGTAAAAGCCAAACACAGGCCCTTACATAATGTAACTACAGCATGTGCATTTGTGTTTATATTTATTGTTGGGTGCATACTTGGGTAAGGTAGGGTGCAGTTTCTGTGGACAGCAGCCTAATTGCTCTGAAAAGCATGAGCCAACGACTTGGCTGAGACATGTTTTAACCTAAAAAAGGGTCTGTTTCCATGGGGATAACAAAAGCATTGGCAATAATTTGTCCACTAAAACGTAAAGAGATTCCTGCTTGGCATCATAATGTGTGCGTAACAACCTGGAGCGCAACAACAAACAAAACAGTTGAGAAGCAATCAAACTGCTTCTCAAATTGCTTCTTTGTCCATCAAACAGTCGAAAACCCAAAGACTCCTCATTTACTATCATAAATGACAAATAAAAGCAGCAAATCCTTGCATTTAAAAGGTTGAAACCAGCACGTTTGATATATCTCCTGAACAAATGAATGAAACGATTAATTGATTATCAAAATAGTTGTCAACATTCGATTGACTAATTGATTAATTGACTAATCCTTGCAGCTCTAATAGATACCAGAAAGTACTATGAATTGTGCTACTTGTCTCAAGACCACATTAACATGAACATTATTCGTACAGCTAGTAGTTTTCAAAATTGGGCCCAGGGACCCCAGAGGTCCTTAAAGGGCCTGCAAGGAGTCCCCAGCGAAAGGGGGAATAATTTATTTTCACTATAATTCCATCCATAAGTAACACAATGACAGAATGTATGACTATTTTGGTCATTGGTTTGATACACTTTCTGTAATAAAACATGTAAAAGCTAAATTCTTACCCAGATGAAGCATTCTGGCACAAAATCTTATTAAATGGGAGTATGTGGTCTAATTTGTCAGTTTAGGGGTCCTTGACGTGAAAAAGTGTGAGAAAAACTGCCTTATAAGTTACACTACAACTTTTTTTTTTTTTTTAAACTTGAGCTTGTGTTTATTTAACAGCTGCTTTCATGAGCCACTTAGCCCCATTTCTCCAATAGCTGTAAAACAATTATTTGGCCTCTGGGACAATTGGCCTCGGCACATCACAGACGCTTCATTAATAATGAGAAAGCTGTGGCTGGATGGCATAGATGATGACATGACAGCAAAGACACCCCACCCACATCCTCTCCTCCTGCCAGAGTAATGGAGGCTGACATCAGGGGTGATAGAGAGACACTACCCTAATGAGGTGAGACCTTATGTGAAGGAGAGGAGAGTTGAAGCGACTGACATTCAGAGAAAGAGACTAATCCTGAGATTAACTTGACAAAACCAAATTAGGGGATAGAGGCATCGACTCTCTTAACTCGATGAGTGCCACTGAAAGAAGCTTGTGAGAGCCGCTGTGTTAATTAAGATAAAAAGCTGCCGATTGGCAGTCAAAGAGTTTTAATGAAAGCCACATGGAAGCAGGAGCGAAACAGCATTGGACAGAAGGCCGAACACAGAGCCAGGATTGCTGATATTTTTTCAAATACTGACCAGATGGGGCCAGCATTGTTTTATTCTAAGAGCTGTTTAATGTCACTGAGCTGTAGTAAGGCCTGCGCTCATGATTGAATACCTCTACTCCCAAACACCCATATGACAGCGCACAGGGTTTGATGAATTAACAAGAAAAACAAGTTTCTCTAAACTTGCTGACATAAAATATACTTGGTCTCTGCCCTCCATTCACATGACAAGTTGGTGGAGGCCCCAGGAGGTAAGCTTGGCCAGGCCAAATACAGAAGGCCACATGCAGAGAGAATTGTTTTTTTGTGTGTCTTGGTCCAGTTTCCTTCTACTTTACCAAGAGAAAAACAGAATGGACCCAAGCTGCATATATTAACATGCAATGACATAACTGTGATCAAAGGAAGTGATATAACCTCCAGTGAAGAAAAGAATACTTAACTTGCAATGGACTGTCTGATGGAGTTTTATCTTTCCTTTTATCTACTGAGCAGTTAGTTTCCTTCTGGCCTAAGGACACATTTTTAGGTTACCATAGAATCATGGCTGTGGCAGTGGAGTTTAAAGAAAGGAAATATCTGTAAGTGAAGGGACTTTACTGAAGCACAGAGGTATAGCATGTAGTGAGACAACAAATAGGCCCCAGCTACAAATTCCAACCAGCTGGAAACTGCAGACACACCATTAAGTAAATGATGGAGCAGAGGAGCCAACACTTTCCAAACACCCAGAATCACAGCAAACCCCTTGTTTTCAGATCATCTTGCCTGTGAAATCTGCAGTCTGACCTGTGGGAAGAATTCTATTCTATTCTATGATGATGATCATGACATGATTGCCTTGACTGATTAGAAAAAGACAATGAAGACACAAATGACACATGCCACTTAATGCATCATGCCTGGATCTGTACCTATTCATTCTGATGTCGGGGCCTTCTCTGTCATATGACATCTTTGCTGTTATCAATAAATGAATAACATAACATATTGGCTTGACTTGACTGCCTAGAGACACATAGGGAAACATTGGTCAAGGCTTAAATGTCCAACAAAAACCGAATACTTTGGTACATATGGAATTCTCCCCAATCACTCACTCGTAGACACACACGCACAAACACTTAACACACACACAGGATTAACATTTACTTTTACCTTTAAATTTAGTGGAACTAGCTCCTCTGGTACCTCTTTGCGGTGATGGACAAACCTGGAACTACCAACCACAAAACGTGGAAATTCAATTAGACGAATTTAAGTGTTTCATAAAGTCATAGGTGGCTGTCCAGAGGAATTCCCATAAAACCCTGGAGCTCAGGCATAATCGCAGTGCACTGATGGCCTCACTACGCAAACACGCCCAAAGCTGGAAACCACACAACAGTGACACACACACAACTGCGGTCTGAGACCTGCCTAGAAATCGCAACCTCTGGCCGACAGCAAGCCGACAGACTACAAAGACCGCTCTCTCCATTGTACTGGTCAGGACTGGAGCGTCAATTACTTCCACACTTCTCTCTTATCAAAAACAGAACCTCCAGAGCAGTCAAGGCTTTGTGAGCACAGTGCCTCAGACATACAACTGCCTTTCCACAATCTCCCTGATGCAGCAGTATATGGTAAATATCTGTTTATGGAAAAGGGTGCTCCTACTTCTGGTTATAAAAAAGGGTTCCACCAACAACTCTGTCTCCCGAATAAGTGGCACTCGATGCAAGCTGTAGCTACCAACAAAAGTTTGTGATGGAAAACAGGGACCACACAGTAAGGCTATGAAAACCCATGGGCATAGAGAGGTATACGTTCAGGCCTGGGTTTGGTTAATACATAGCTTGAACAAGGAGTTTCAGAGAACCACAGGACAACTAAACCACACGGGAGCTATATTTCTAGTCCAGGCTGTTTCTTCAGAGCAGAAAAAACGTTCTTATCTAAATGTAATTTCTCAGTAGCGATTCATCCTGTGGCGGTGCAGGCAGCTGGTCAAGTTTTTCTTCACACATCTCTTGCTTGCCCTGGGCCAAGACTAATAACCAAAGGTTACTCCTAATTCATGTTTCAACACACAATCAGTTCAGTTAGGTATGGCAGCATTTACTGTTGCTACATCTTGCTTATTATGGAAATTTAAGGAAATACACATACATTATGCATGCTTTAATTAAAGGGCAGATGAAAAAACACACTATTACATCTGATGATAATTCATCTACAATCTGCATTATTTAAAGCAAACACCTCCATTTATCATAATCATATTCAGGTAGTGTAAGTCAAATACACACAATATCCATTCCAAATGAGATAACAGAACACATTAGGCTTTATATTACAACCTTTCTGACAGATCTAATCTGAAGTCTAGCACCATGAAAAACAGTGGCTTCCTTCTTTTGAATCAATCACCAGAGGAGGGAGAGCAGACAGTTATCAGCCTACTGTCTCCGCTCCTGTCAGGCTGTTAACAATCTCACAAAACAACTCTCAATTCAACTCACTTATAACCTGCCAAAAATAATTTCCTGCTTCAAATGGGATAAATAAAGTACACTAATGAAGTGCTTTTTACTGTCAACAGATCTTGTTAAAAGTGGCACCTTAACAGCGTTCAAATGCAAAACACATTGTCAGACACAAGGTCTATAACTTATCCTCTATTAGATGTAAGGGGATGATTATCCAACATTTGTACAGCACGTGTCCACATGGGAAATGACGGAGCACACGCATTCAGGCTATTCTTCAGTGGGCTAAAGCATAAACAGACATGTTTATGGCTTGGCCTAAAATGGAACATCACTTGGTGCCTCATTTCTTCTTTCCTCCTTCCTGTTGAGGGTGAAAGTGAGGTATACTACGTTGACTTGGCGCTACATTTTCTGGTGCCGGTCCCACCCATTATGTGCTTTATCATATCCATCCCTGTAAAATGGAAAAGGGATGTGGCTGTTATGATGGGATGAAGACAATGAGTGGCAGCCAATGGTTGAAATAGCCTGATTGCTTCCAGAGTCTGTCTGTCTTGGGGTAGAGATGGTGGCAGAGCCTGGGGAACCGTGGTCCAGAGTTCAGGTAAACAAACAGCGTACAGTGGGCTGCATTATGATTTCTGAACATTGAGGAGTCTGTTTGTTGAGATGAGGTTTCTGCAGAGGCGGCTGGACAGAAGAAGGACTGCTGTGGTTCAAGGGGGACAGTGGAGGTGAAATCCTGTTTTTCTTTCTGAAACATTCTCAGGAAAGCAACAAGAATTTAGTCATGAACTGCAAGCCTCGTCTGGACAAGGAGAGAAAGACCAACAGGCTTCTGAGGGAAACCTGGAATACTTCTGTCTAAAAATGTTCCAATTCTCAGAAAGATTGTGCTGAGAAATAGGCTATGGGTGATGAAGATCCAGTTTCTGCTATCATTCAAGGGAACTCAAATGATGGAGGAGTGAAAAAATGGTCATAAATACTGCAGATATGACCAGATAGAGCAGAACTTTCGTCCTGGGAGCAATGACTTACAGGTCGAAAAATGGATGGTTGTCAGCTATGATCTTTTGTCCCCATTCAGAACTCAAGTGGATTCATGTGGGATATGTCAACTATCACATTAGTGATCACTATCTCATTCAGTCCTGTTTGGCATAACACTGTAAAGATTTTAATAGAACTGGAGGAAAGTTTGCAAAACATCAAAACACTAGGAAGATAAAAGAGCATATTTTGAAATCCTACATTTGACTATTACGCAATCTCTCATTGTACAAAGCCATTTCTGATTCACAGGCTTGTGGACTGACAGAGAGTAAACACACAACTGCTTACAGGAATGTCAACTGTGGAAAAACTGAGTTCATGTGCAAATATGGAACGCCCACTGTTTCACTTTTGAGTCAAAACCCAGTTGTAGACCGTGAACCATCTCCAACATCTACATAAAAGAAAGGAAATAAATTAATAGATGGAGATAGTTTTCACTGGGGAACTTTAACAGTCTTGACAACTCGGTCTGAAGTGGAAGGGAGTTATGAGGTGGAGAGAAATTGTGTAACGTTCACTCTTTGCATGTCTTTGCTTGGGTCATATGGTTTTTATCGAAGCACAATAACATGAGCTAACGCCCGCAAAGGGCTATGCCAAGACCACGTCGTATCTCTTTTGACTGTGGTCACGAGCTTTGTCACAGAGGTGAAGAGCTAAAGAAGGGGCCTCAACTTTGGAATATGTGGAATTAACAAAAATGAAAACAGCAGCAATGGACAGAGGAAAAGAAGAGGTGAATGGGTTTTCTTGCAGTCACCTCACCAAACCTAATGACATATATGGAATATAGTATTTCCATATTTTCCTTTAAACCTGGAGTGTGGGACTTTTTTCATATAAACAAACGTCTGTTACCTTTAAGCCCTTGCCAAAGGAGTTCACACAATGCCTATTAAACTGATCTCCCTCAGATAAATCAATGTATTACGCAGTGTAGCAGAGTTTTTAATCCTGTATCTGTGGCGACTTTCCAACACTGGCTCAATGGTAGCGATGCATTTTAGCAAATTTTTTTTTTCCAAAGCAGACGGAGAGAGCAAATGTAGCGACAGAGTAAGCTTCAGTATGGGCTACAGGCTACAGCAACTAGAAGTCGGAGCCTATGGCATCATAAGCATGTCGGCAGCTTTTGTGTAATTACTCTCACTGCCAGAAGAGGGAGACAGGAGTTCCGCACTGCAGGTTTAAAGATAACAGAGACTGCCCTCCTGCCAGCTTCAGTTACACATCAGTACCACTTATGTTTAACCTTGGTTTCAGTGGTGTCAGTGGAGGAAAAGTCTGTAGCCAAGCCAACAAGGTCTCCTTGTAAGGTTGAGAAAATTATATTTTTACAATTTGTATTGGGGCTCATTGGCCTGTGGATCATATCATGCAATTACAATACTCCAAATCTGCATCTGGCCTTTGCTGCATGTAACCTTGCATGCTTTATTAACTTGAGATGTTTAACACATGAATAAAATGGAAAATGCTTACTGTTTACTGTGGTTTACTGACATTACTGTGCTAACGAACTCAGACTCAAACTCACAGTATGTATATACACAGCCTGTATTTTTATCTGCCCAATACATGTCAATAATTAGCTACAAAATAACAGCAATACACCCTGCTATGTCTACCACAAGGAGTGAATTGTCACCGTGTGGCAGTCAAAGTTGATCAATGTTTCCCAGATGTGGAACTTTTAATGTGAAGATGCCGACCACATTTTTTCATCACCATCGTGTTGCTGCTGTTTACATTCACCCAGACGCTAATTTAAATTAGAATTACTGCCTCGCAGTTGTATGCCTTTGCGAACCTCGCGTCAAGCTGTCCAGACTCAGACTCATTATATATATAGTGACTGACAGAGAGCTTGGTCACATGGTCCAATGACAATCACCTGAAGCTCAATGTGAACAAAATCAAAGAGCTTGTGGTGGACTACAATGCTTCAAATATGGATGTTGCTGCAAAGAAGCTTTAAATTCTGAAACATGGATTCTTCACACACATGTTCAACCCAGCAGCACAGATGATCTATACAATAAGCACAGTTTGTTTAACATTTTGTCATAATTAGTGTATGAATTATTGAGTTATGACAAAAAAAATTGTTTAATAGGTCACAGTGACCTTTGACACCAAAATGTAATCAGTTCATCCTATATTTCAAGTGAATGTTTGTGCCAAATTTAAAACATTTCCGTGAAGGTGTTCCTGAGATATCGCGTTCACAAGAATGGGACAAAGGGATGGACAACCAGAAAACATAATGCCTCAGGCCACAGCTGTCATAGAGGCATAAAAATGTACTACTGAATTATTTCCTGGGTGTATATGTTACGCATATTTTATATATGCGTACATAAATAATTATATATTTGTACATAAATAATTGTATATATTTTTCTATTTTTGTATCCTATTCCAAATTGAAATGCCTGTGTATATGTTCTATGTGTGTAGCACGGAGTAGGCTACAAACGTTCATTTTGTTGTGCAACCCAGTGTTGTATAAGGACAAATAAATTATCTTGATCCTTGAAATACTAACTCTTCTTCATTATTATTGTTGCTTTAAACAAAACTTATGCTTGCTAGAGAACCTACAACCTTTCCAAATAGCTTCACCAAGAATACCTACAGCCAAGCAGCTTCTGTTCTGCTTGCTGCCACCTCCGCTAACCACTAAACACAGTAGGCTCCCCCATGACTCATAGCCATGTTTTATGGAGCCACAGTTGCCACTCTTAATGGCAGCAGGCGCTCTGACGTATGCTCCAGACCACCAGAATGGCACTCTGCCCACAGATCATGCTGTGAAATTGCCCAGAGACTTCGAGGTGGGAGACTGCAGGCGACTTTCCCCAGTAGACAGAAATAAAGGTGAACCCAGAGGTGACCTGGTTGCACCACAACAGATCTGCTGTATTTTAATTCCCAATACTACGTTTCCTGTGCCTGAGGCCCATAAAATATGATACACCAAACCCAGTGACTAAGAACTTGTTGTGCCCACCCCTTCCTCCTAAAAACCTATCAGTTGTCGACTAATCAGCCCCACATGCCTGTTTCACAACAATGTAGCCTAGTGGATAAGAGAGAGTAAGTAAATTCAACACATGGCTTTCCTCCAGACAAAAGGCTGGAGTCAGCCACACTAACTTGGCTGATTTGTCTCTGTGAATGGAGAAATGGCAGGTTTAACAGTTGTGTGCCCCTATGGATGGGCACTTCAGGCCCAGATACATGCCTGTGGCCAACTACTTCAAGGCAAAGCAGCAGCCAGATGCCATTCATTTAACAACTACACTGACAGAAAATCACATTCTCCATAAATCACCCTCATATTTTGGTGTCAATTCAAATGGGACAAAAGGGAAAATATGCATGTTAGCAAAAATGGCAATGTCTCCACAGAAAAATGAGAGATTCACTGAGGCATTGCTGATTTTGCAATTTTTACTGATTGCACAAGAAATAAGAAGGAGTTGGAGAGTGGTTGGGTTTCAGCCCAGAAATTCCTTTAAGCCTTTCTTAGCTTCTCTTTCTTAAACAAATCAACCAGAAGTGGCAACATGGGAGTGTGTTACTACCTAATGTCCAGGTTGCTCCAAGTAGCCACCCCATCCTTGCCCCTGGCCTCATGACACAAGGCCTAATAAAAGCAAACTTCTCCCTCTGCCACATCAAAGCAGGGTCGACCTGCTGTGGCCCTGATCCCTCGCCCACCTCCCTGTATCACTTTCAAACACAGCCACACAGGGCAATTTAAGAAGAGATGGACAGCTAATGTCTCCCGCTCTAGTCAATCAGCCAGTCAAACCAGCCAGTCAGGTCTGCTGTGAAACCAGACCTCTGCTTTGTATCGCAGAGCCAGACATTGAACCAGCTGTGCACTGGCTGCATAACATGCATGGCTCAATCAAAGGATGTCATTAAAGATAAAAAGAAGAAAGAAGAAAAAAAAAAACCCAAGCTAAATAATAATTGTCTGCTGTAACTAAAATGCTTTCTGTTGATAAATCATATAAGCAGTAGAAGATCCAGGCTCAATGTGTCAGGGTCAGTAAAGCAAACATTTCCAAATAAAAGCCTAGCCTCAGTGATATAGTGGTTGAGAATGAAAAGATTAAAGAATCCTAATTAGATTGAAAAGGAGAATTTACATGTACAACCCTGATTTCAAAATAGGGAATGAGTAAAATATAAATAAAACAGAATGTGATAATTTGCTAATCCTTTTTGACATATACTCAACTGAAAGTTCTGTTGCTTCCTGCTTTTGCCAGCCTTCACTTTCAAAACTTGAACGTGAGTGATGTGAGATCCAAAGAAACTGAAGGATCAGACTCACAAGAGTGCACTGTTTGATACGGAGTGCAGAAAAAAAAGCTCTGTTTGCAGTGGGTTCTCTTTTATCAACTGATCTGTTTACCACTTCATCAGTTTTGAAACAATGGTCTATTATCACTACTTATGGGGCACCGTTATCTTGTTTTTTAGTCAACCTGATAACTCATCCTTAACATGGACGTATTCAGGCACACATGGAATGCATCAGACAGGACTTTGAACAGCTGAAATTTCATCCTGTAAAAATACTGATGCTCTACCAAGCTGTTAAACACAGAGCATGTTCACTTTAGAAAAAATAAGAAAGAGCAGAGTTTCTCTCTAAGTGACCTTTCATTGAAGTTGTCCATTTCTATGTGCATAGGCGACATGTGCACCCTTTCAGACAATGATATTAACATAAGCCTCCAGAAGAAAAAAGTATGCCGTTATGTTATCAACTTATCATTCCACAGGTTGCTCTTGCAAGGTTATCATGCCCTTCTCACATGCCCACCTGTGTTACAGTTGATGGTTTCCATCTGGTTTCAAAACCCTGAGTTTGAATCGTTCTGCATTTCATGGACACAGGTGAAAACAGGTGAAAATGCTGCTGTCTGGATCTCATTTTTCATCTGCAGTGGGCCAGATTCGTTTGAAGTACCATATATAATTTTTTTCTGAGGCAGCCATTTTTATAATGCGTCTTAAAGAATGTTCTACTCTTCAATACTACAAAAGACATTGCTCCATTCAACACTGTGCCATTTTGACACAACAAATTCAGAAATTTTATCGCAAGGAAGCTTAGATAAACAATATTTATCCTCAAGCCACTGACATGTGCCTTCCATCAGTAGTCTAAACTTTCAGCAAGAGTGAGCATTCAATTGTACATGTGATGGCACCACATGGTTAAGATTCATGGAACGTGTGTAGTTTTGATAAAAAAGGATCACAGTCTGGGGTCATGCGAGTTGAAAGTTAAGAAAATGTACTGAGATGACCGCACGCTAAATGTACTACATGTGAAAAAGATTACATAGTGTCATGCACTATTAAACCTGTCTCTTTCTCTTGTGCATAAATACTGTACAATGTATAAAATAGATTTAAAAACGAAATATCTTATGTTTTACTTATATATTACATTATCACAATATCTATTTTTTTGTGTTCGAGCTTGACAGATATTATCGAACAGTAATACAGAAGACACATATTCTGTCTTGGGAGAGGCATCCCTTCCCTTTCTGACGTTTCCTCCTCTTTCTGAAGATTTCCCTTTCTGAATCGAAGGTTCAGGGAAAGAAGTTGTGCAGTACAGAATGTAAATCTCCTTGAAGTGATTTGTGAAATTTGTCATTTGTGGCATCAGATTACAGTTTTTCACTCAACAATTTGCACTGAACTGAACTAACAATGTACAATACAGTACCAATCTTGAATCATTGCCTTGAATTTTGGATTCATTACACACCTATCCTACCTATTATTTAGACACATGACACCAGTGAGACTCTTTTCGAAACACAACAGGCCGCTTTGTCGTTCCCTTTGGTGGTTTCAGACTGCACTTATTTTCACTTGCTGTCTACATTTTCTTATCTGGCTTATTGTCCTACTCTTGGACTCTGATGGGAAGATAGTGGACTTGGATATTGGCTACCAGCTTGTGGTCTCGTATTAGAACTAAAACCTCCCAACCTGCAGTGGTTTGAAGTCAGCCACCTGCTAGTGCTAATTGTTCCCAATTATTCAGTGGAGAGGTCCTTCACTCCCGCCTGGACAAGGAGGAAAACAGGGAATGGAATGCATATTGTTAACAGTCAGTGCTAAATGTCTGAGGGATGAATGGAGGGAGTAACCTAGGTCAACACATTAGGTGTACGTTAATTAGCTGGGATAGGTCAAGAGTTCAACCTTCTCCTGTGGTGTTTGTGTTCAGGAGAGACGGAGAGATAAAGAGAGAGAAAAAACAATTTAGAACTTAAATTCAACTTGTGAGCCAAATGTCACCTGCACACACTCAGATACATTTCATGTTATGACTATCTGCTCCTTCAAAGGCATTTTAAATCGATGGGTCTGGTGACCTTCTATATTAAAACCCATGAAAAGACTAAAACCAACAATGAATTGATCGGAAAACTCTGATCCTCAGTGCCATAGAACTACAGGCTTATGTAAGCATTCTAACTCACAATGGTAACACGAACATGTTGATGTTGTACAATTTTTACTCTTGTAAAAAAAATTTACATCTACCGTAGGAACTTCGCCCCTTCATAATTACAACTTATAAAGTGACTCCACAGTTAAGTAAATGAATGTGTACTGTTCATGTGTATGCACAAGTTCCTATACATGAAATAACATAGGCAGCACCTTAATGCAAGAAGCAGGGGAAGTGCTTTAGAATGGCAGCTTTACAACTTACCAATTATGACAATTATTATATATTCTATTATGAATTATATCAGCTGTTGTTTCACCACCACCATTCGTACTGTAATGAATCCATTCTCTTCAGTAACATTTTCTAAGAAGACCACATCTATAGTGGGTTATGGGGGATTTCATAGTGTATTATAATGCATTCATAATGCTTTCTGACTACATTCATAAAGACACAATCCTTTCTGATACACTACATCAATAGTCATAAAACATTATAGATGTGACTTATAATGAATTATGTGTTTTATGAATGTTCTTGGCTAGTTATAAACTAGAGGTTGACTGATGGGGGTTATAATACATTATGACTCCCTATACTCACCTATACACACCTCAACAATCAGTTGTAGTAAGGACTCATAGTATGCTATAATAGTCCATGCAGTATCATAATAACTTGTGATGCAGAATAGATTTGTTTAAATGAATGAAAATGCATTACACTTTACTGACCACCAACAATGAAACATTATGATGAAGCATGCATTATTATATACCACACATGGACAAAATATGACCCGGGGCCGGAACTGGCCCATGAACCAGCCTGCGACGTCCTCAAAGAAAAATAAAGCGATCCCCCAAAAAATTCAATAAAAGGCAGCATTATGTGCTGAGGTGTAGGGATATACAGTGTGTGTGTGTGTGTGTGTGTGTGTGTGTGTGTGTGTGTGTGTGTGTGTGTGTGTGTGTGTGTGTGTGT
>JBBPCS010043532.1:0-20021 GCA_037974645.1 Hollardia meadi
ATAAAATTTTGCCCCCCCCCCCCCCCATCTCTGTCTCTTATCAAAACACATACACACACACACACACACACACACACAGACATACACAATAGTTTTCACTAGGCTACATTTATCTCTTCAACTCCCTTCTTTTCCCCCTAAGCAGGAAGCAGCAGATCAGGACTCGTTCTCAAGAGGATAAGATAAAACAATAACCATAAAAACAGACACACACACACACACACACACACACCGTTTGCCTCTGCCTTGTCCTCCAGTGAGGACGGCAGTGCAGTAGCACCTGTTTGGAAGCTCTCCAGCTCCGCCCGGCTCGTTTGAAATCACCTCCCCACTGTAGCCTTTTCATGTTTTTTTACAGGCTTGTATCCAGTTCAGCGCTGAGCAAACCAGGCTTGTTGTTGTGAACTTATCCCAGTTAAGACAGGTTGTGCACCTGGCGGCTCAGCACAGCAGCTGAGGGTTGATAGTATTTAAAGATGAATGACTGAAGGCTCTTGCTCTGCACACTTGTTTTGGCTGAATATACAATACAACATCTTGCTTCTTGTTTTTAACTTGAGCTCTCTTTAGCATGTTTGTAAAAAGGAGGTAAGTTCTGGGTATCTGTGACACATGCTTTTACTGTGTTTTATTAAAACATCTTTGTAGCCTAAAGACTTTAATTTATCCTCTTTATCTTGCCCCCTCCCCCAATGAGCCTCTAAATTCAGTCGTTAAGCACATTCCCAAGATGCACTTCCACCGTCGAGCTCTCCCTAAAACTGAGATGGAATCCAGGTGGGATTGCCATGGCCAGCAGTAGTTCCTGTGTTGCGACTGTTCTCTGAGCATGCAAAAGCACATTTCTCACAAGAGAAAGGAGGAGGAGGAAGACGAGGAAGATGCCCCGGGGAGTAGCAGGAGTTGACACTGTCGGAGTTCATGAGAAAGGAAACATTAGGAAGAGAGGGGACATGCAAAGATCAGAGTCTTAATGATTTGCAGGATCTTTTTTGTGATTCGTGACTTTGCCTGAACAAAATTCCAGAGTCAAGCAGCCATGAATAGTGAAAGAAAGAAGACTTCAAAAGACTTGTTGCCTAATCAATTTGTGACGTGCATCTTCTTTACTGTGTGTTATCAGTTTGCTACATCACACTAATGAGTCAGAATGTGCCTATTCATGAAAGCTGTTGCAATCCTCAGTCTCTGGTAGCAAATCCCAGTAAAAAATCCTGTGAAGCACAAGAAATTATGCCTTTTACATCTGTCTAATCTCTTTGAAATACAGGGAAGACATTTTGGGGTAGTTGCAGAATGAATTTGAGCCACCAATAGAAACTTGAAAACCAAAAGTCAGAGGAAGTGACACACCAAAAAAGAATGGGGACATTGATGAAGTATTTTTCCTTTATGCACCAGCTTATGTTGACAGTCTCTCTGCCCATACATTGGTGTTGTGGTGAGTGTTAAGGCCAACACCCTAGAGAACACTTTGCCCTGCCTCAGGCTCAAAAAAGTACAAGAACGGTCATGTTGCGTCTCACCGCAACAGCCCGATTTTTCCGGTCAGGTCCCTGATCTCAGCAGGCCCCATGACTTTGGGTCAAAGTTACTTTCCCCACATTTCAAGGTCTTTGGTCAATGGAGGCTGCCAGCAACCGCTGTAGAGAGGCGGATGCTTTGCTTTCACATCATCCGGTCCAGAACAGAAGAGCAAAGGAAGCAAAACAAGAATGTAAGACATACAAACAAAAGGGGAGGGAGTTCAGAATGGCAAATCAAGGGGGCGGGGGGATAATGAGAAGGATATGAAAGTTTCACAAAGTAACAGTCTTTTTTCAAATTAAAAGTTCTTTGTTTATTAGATATACAAGCTGACAATGGCCTGGCAACAAGGAGGTCTCAAGTCAGTGCACTGTCATGTTTTACATCTGGTCTCATTTCCTGCTTGAGGCAGATTGAGAGAGATGAGGGATTGCGGCACAGAGCTGCTTGCCTCAGGAAGGAAGCGTTATCAGGCGGATATAGAGCGGGGATGCTCTTCATTTCAGTCATTTGTAGGGTAACAAACCCAATGAAGCAACTTCAGCCCTCCTCCTCCTGAGTTACCGTGGTGACAGGCCCTACTAATCCACTGACACACTTACTAGATTGCTATCTTGCTCTGGATTCAATTAGCTGGGTCTGGTTGGGAAGAGATAAACGGCCTTTATTAAGACTTTGATATCCTAATGAGAAGGGATCGGAGGCATATGTTTGATTCTGGTTAGGAGTCAAGATAAGAGATACAGGGTGCTTATCAGTGACATTGGAGGAAAGGAGATTAGTCTCAGAGCATTAGTGGAAATGTATCATGATACAGTGGTTAATGATGTGTAACAAACATGCTTACCCTTGCCTCTGCTTTGTTCTATATGCAAGAAAAGGAAAAGAGAACGGGATGAATATTCTTAAACCATAATTTGTTCGACAGTATTGCCTCTGCAAAGATTACATTTGTCCAGCTTGTTCTTAATGCATAATTCCTTTTGACAATTACACAGACACGCTATTTGTCTTTTATGGCACGCTAATTATGTTTACCAGCGGTCGCAAGGCTTATTTGCTGACTCCCGTCATTCATACGCAGACACAAGCTTGGCTTTTCCAGAGGAGGCTCTGCCCTCCTGTCACTGCACACACAGGCCAGCTGGTGGTTTGATCCTCATGACAAACTGAAAAAGAGCTAGGAGCTAGTGTCTAAGTACAGGGCCAAAAACCCAAAGATTTGGGAGTTGTGCTTGGTGCCAGAAATGTCCATGGCAGTAAGCTGTTGACAGGTCTGTTGAGGATGGGCAGTACACAGATCAGACTATTCTGAAGTGATGTGTTCCAAACTGTTCCAAACAGCGTTTCAAATTTCCATCATTTTCTGGCACAGAATTACCTTTCATAGGATCTTGTACCAATGCCACCAAAACACATTTACCTGTACTCAATATTCTCAGGGAACAAAGTGAGTCTGATTGCAGCCAAACCTTTTAAATCACCCTTGTGGACTAATAAACAGGACGCCCTACGAAGTCGCCAGGACCCTTAATCAAATCCTCATTTGTATTTTCTTTAGAAATGTCCTTTTCTTTCTTCCTCCTGCACCTCCCTCTCCATTGTTCTCTTGTTACCTTCAATGCCCTGGAAGCAATCGATCAAGTCAAATAGAGGAAGAGAGCTACCTGTAGTTTTGGATTGAACATTGAGTTGAATCTGTCAAGCAGTATGGATTTAAAAGGATGCCTCCATGTTCAGAGACAAAACACTCTCTTCCTGCTTATTTCTTTGCCTCTAAATGGTTGAGTCATTGGTATTGATTAACAGTCCCATTAGCTCCCTGCAGATATATTATGGTCATTGTGCCGTTGGAAGTAAATTGCCCTTCAAAAGAGGGTAAAACACAGAAGGCAAAAAAACAAATAAATGCAAAGCAATAGACTTGAAAGAAGTTTGTTGAAACATCACTTCTTCTTTTTCCCTCATTCCTCATTAATTGGGATTGATGCAATGATCATCAGCCGTTCTTTGTTGCACAATTCTTTTTTGTGACTAACACTAGCACTGGTACTGTCTGTAAGTCATTTTACAAAGCCCAGCACTCTCATTCTCCCTCAGTATTTAGGGCTTTACAGAAGTAATTGACCATATCAGCTTTTGATGTGCTTCACTGTTGCACAACCGTCCAACATGTTGGCCGCCACATTCCTCCAGAGCTCAGGGTAAGGTGAGGTACCTTTCCAGTCCCACAAACGCATTACTGCTAGTTTGTTTGACAAATGGTTGGGGGTGAAGTTCGAGCCCTGGGGACTACATGCTGGCGCAGCTCGAGGAAGCTTTCATAAACACTTTTAGACAAACCGCTGACTGACAGCTGGACTGTGTTTGAGCAATGGAGGGTGAGCTGGAGTCATACAAAACTGACAGCTGATTTACTTGTCGAGATGTGTGGGATTGAGCAACAACGAATGGTTTCATCGAGTGAAAAACTGGACTTCAAATCAGCGTCACATTTTCTGATATAAAGGACATCCCTCCATGATAAAAGTGAATACAATCTTTTCTGATATTATGTTCCAATTCACCATTTATTTCAAGAAATCCATCTCTAAACTTTAGAATCAATGGTTTTATCGGAGTTATGAGTGTGTGGCTTTTCCTCTCCTTTCTTAGATTTTTTAAAAACTATCTGAATCATTTTTAGTCATAAACCATCATTTATATTTCAAACCAATTCAAGAACTGGTATTGTCTAGACTATGGAGCTTTAGCTTCCTTTGATGCTCTAATTGGAGTTTTGGACGCTTCCCTAATTCTCTAAGAACACATTCAGTAAGAGTCTTAACTCAGTCATCTGTCAAAGTTATCAACAATAACCTTGCAAAATTGATTAAATCCTGTTGCTAAAGGTGCAATTTAAGAAGTGCGCTCATGCATTTGTACCCCAAATATTAGATGAGCGTGTTCATGTGTTTTCAAAGGGAGAAGTTCTTGAGATAAGGATGGCGCTGATAAGCCTTGTGTTCACCAAATAACTGGCTTTGTTTACGGAGGGTCAGTGTGTGTTTACCTGACCAGCCTGAGGTCACCCTGGCTGTGGGAACTACCCTCACCACTAGTTAGGTATTGTAGGAACTAGAGATGACGCACATTCCTGGTAGTGACAGCATTCAGAGGCTTGCTGAGAAATGTGGCACAATGTGAGAGGACATGTTTAACTGCACTTCATATACGATGAGACTCGCTGAAGCATTTTCTCATATAGGTGGGATGTAGGCATATACCTGATGTACTGGGCTGATTTTGCACGGATACTGTAAACTTTATGTGAGGAATTTCATTGTAAATGTCACATATGAACCGGTTGGTTGTGAGGTTGTGAAGTTTTTTGGTTACATTTTCATTAGGTTTTTCATCAATCTTCACACATACGAGATGCTTCCCAGTGGGGCACATTTACACATTTGCGTGTAAACCTTTCTTATTAACTTTCCAATAGTTTCCTGTGAAAAGTTAAAGTGTGGGAAGAATAGTAGTAGTATTAGACATGCTGGTAATAGCAGAAGCAGTATAAGTATTAACAATATTTGTAAAGCAGTGATTTCAGAAGTATTTGTTCCCACTGCTGAAGGAAGGCAAAGGTCTTTCAAGGTTAAAACCAATCCCGCCAGATGTAGCTTCCAGCGGGAGCACAGGTCACCAGATAGAGCAGCGTGGATCCAATTCCTCTTCAGTCAGAGCCACTGACCGTACTGAAAAATAAGAAGGGGGGGACATTTCAAAATTAGAGCTCAACATTCTAGAGCATGTGTGAGAGCACGTGAACCAGCTGGCTGTGTTCCCTCCCTGTCGTCCAAACTCATCTGTGAGATGCCTTTGAAGAAAAGTTGCTTCATTTGATTGAACTCACTTCATCCCTCTCTTTCTGCCTGCTCACCCCTCCATTATGTATATTAGGCAGTGGTGGAATATAACATTTACTAAAGTACTGTAATTTAGTACAGACATACTGTATTTGTACTTTTCTTTTGTATTTCTATTTTTATGCTACTTTATAGCTACTACTCTACATTTCAGTCGGAAATAGCTTTAAGTTACTAGTTACTTTACAGAGTAAGATTGTGCATAAATACATATTTTAAGCTTATAAAATACAATATACTGTTCAAGATTAGTATCTAGTATATGTAGTATATGAGTATTTCTACATATTTGGAAAGTAAGATGAGGTTTGTGGTGATGGGGGCAATTCCCCCGTGGCTGCAAAATATCACTTTCTCCCTTTTGGGGGGGATGAATTACTGACACGCACCACAAAAACCAAGTAGCCCTGGGTCTAAAGTTTCAGGGGGCCCACACATTCAAAACCCTCCACTCGAACAGAATGTATCGTTTACAGAGCCTTCCCTGGGATCGCAGTTTTTATTGGTGAAAATGGCTCACTGTTTTTTTGATGACTTCGTCTCATTTTGAAGAGAGGGATGATTTGACGTCACATGGTCTCAAAGCCATGTGGAACATTTTTGGTTTTCGCGGTAATTAGGGGGTTGCCCACTTTACTTAAAAAAAAAAAAAAAGTCATCACGTTTTTGCAAAAGCAGATTTTTCCTTCCTTCATATCCCCATCAAAGCCAGTACATTTTTTGCCCTGATGAATTGGGTTTTTGTTTTGTTTTTTGTGATGCCAAAAATATTTCAGTCAGATGACTGCAGTGACCTTAGTGGATGATGGATAGCATGGAAAAGGCATAGAGAGGAACAGAAGAGACAGACTTTAATTTAGCTTAGAGTGGCCAAAGCAGTGGAAAATAAAACTTAAACACGTTTGTCTCGTATCTATGTGGGTAATATTAAAAATGCTGTGGTAAAATGGAAATAATCCAGTTCTAATCTAATTTGGGATTAATCAAGTATACCCTGGCCCCCTCCAATCACTGCAGGTTAGGAATTGACAGCGATTTTGCTGTGAAAAGTTTTGTATCAATACACTAGTATGGTGTGCTATATAGTGCATGAAGCCACTCACTTTAAATTGCAAGTGACCAGCACACACACCACGGCTATTAGGATTAGGTGCCTCGGAGCCAGACGCTGCAGGAATTTGGTCTCACACACACACACACTAACACACATAGGCTCTTTTCCACCCACATGTGTGAAGCCACAGACATATTGTGCTGCTGTTCACACTGCACTGACTGAAGGCAGTGAGGTGCATCTGCAGACAGAGAGATACTGCTCTCACTGATCTTCTAATGTAAAAAAAAATGACATGAAACACAGCGGTAAAATGTGCCTTAAAATGGCAAGAGTTACTGAGCTGCTGTGTGTTACGGCAGCTTCTTTATCTGAAGCATAAATTAATAAAGTTTCAGAAAGGTTAGTTGGCAGAAAATGACTGAAAACAACGAATATGATCTGCTTCACTGCACTTTTGTAACTACAACCTTACAGTAGCTGACCTGCTCAGAATGTATTTTTGCTGCTCTTACAGTGTCTCATCCCCTTTAATATGACTTCTTGCTCTCAGACAAACTGAGCAGGGCCACGGGATTTATGGGAACGGTGATTTTCATTTTGAGAAATCCATACTGCTTGCTGATTTACAGGGGTTTTGGGTTTGATTCCCTCTGGACCCCCACCTTCCATACTGAAAAGCACTTTGGATTACAACCTCCAAGAAATGGCATAAGTTATACTGTATATTTATATGTCAAATACAGCTGCAGTGAGGGGAGTTTAGGGTCTCGATTGAGAATCCATCCGTGAATAAAAATTAATTGCTATGTGCTCCCAGCAGCGTTGCTTGGCGGGCCTCTGGGGCGGCCACATTATATTGGGGAGGTAAATCAGAAACGCACCCTGGGATCTCCCTTGTTACCTCTAGTTCTTAGTTTTTGAGCTGTCAAAACCAAACCTCCCTAATTTGTTTGTCATTCACATTGACCTGAATGAAGGTAAAGATGGGAGAAGATGGCAAAAGTCTGACAGAGAATGATAAGGAAAAGAGGCCATAACACAGATAAATAGGGGCAGAAACAGGCAGAGATTTGTATATTGCAGAGTTTTGAGGCCAGAACCTGGCTGTGAACCTTCGCTTATTCAGTCACATTATGTCATCCAGACAAAGCACCTGATTCTCTCATCATCCCCCTCCGTCTTATAGACGATACCAGACTTCTCTCCCTCCCTCTATATCCCACCAGGGTACATGCAGGGCTTTGTGATTGCTTGTCTGGGGGAAGATGAGGAGAAGGAGGGGGTAGAGTGATGCAATGGTAACCGAAGTTGAATGTGTGAAAAAGTATCAGAAGGAGAGTGAAAATGGGAGAGAGATGGGAGGAGAGGTGGAGGCAGAGGAAGTATGAGACTGATGAGATAAGGGAGGAGAGGGGGAATATTAACAGTCAGCAGTGGGTGTTGAGAGCAGACTGGTAGAAGGGAGATAGACTAGTAATGGTACAAGATCAAAGAGGGTTTTGTGGCATTTTGCAACAGCATGGATATAAAGCTGCAGTATATTTTAGTAACATTATACTCTGATCAGTTCCCACTGTGTGCCATCAAAGCACAATATTCATTATGTTTGCCAACATTTTTTAGGTTTTCTTTGATTGTGTTTTAAGGTGGTTGTCCCCAAAACTTTTCCTTTCTCTTTCCCCATATTTGATACTCACTGCTTGTGGGTGTCTGCAGTGAATATCCTAGAGATCACCTGTCAATCAAACATGTGGCTGATGAATTGATATATTTGTTTGGATTTAGCGCCGACTTGAATTTAGGTTTTCCGTAGAGAGCACTCTTTTCTCTGTCTGATGGCTTCACTACCCATCCACTGAATACCACAGGTGGATTAATCCCGAGCATCCCAACAACTGACTGCTTCATTATATTTTGCCTAACCCCGTATACCAAACATGGCTAATTAGTTACTGCCTGGTCTTCACCATGTCCAATTGATTTATAGTAATCTGATCCAACACATTTTTAAGGAATGTGTTCTTTTTAAGCACATCAACTGAGATAATAATAAAGGTTCCAAAGTTCTATATTGATTTTTGACTTGAATACAAGAGGGCCTCATCATTAGGTAAGAATCACTTTTAAAGCATCGGTATGCCTCAAAGTGCTTGTCGAACAGCGTCTGAAACCATTTCCCTCAGCACCTTTCCAACATCAGAATAGACCTTTTTGACATGTCATAGCAGGAAAAGCACATTTCACTAAAAAATATTGATAACAAATGCACTCTGCTTGGCGGGCCCGCTGGTCGACTTACTAGAACAGTCGTTGAACAAAGCAATGGTTAACAGAAGGTGCAGTTAAAAACAATAAAAATGTTCATTGGAGGGGTCTTCATCCGACAATCCAACAATCATTTGACTGGCCAGGTATGCACACATGAAAGCAGGTTTTGGAATTCACTTGCAAGCTCTTTTTTCAGTCTTCGCACAGCTACTTCTACATTCTTTCACTTTGGTGTGTCTATAACAGTATGAACAACTTTGTGGAGAGACAAAAAGTGTGCTTGGTTAGACTTTGAGTCTGGCCTATTGAAACAGCCATAAAGACATTTGCCTTCAGACGTGGTCAGACGACACTTTGTATGAACTCGTTCGTTCAAGCATAGGCAGGTCTTTTAGACCCATATCATTCCTGTTGATACTCGAGACAAATTTCCCTTTAGTCAAATTACTACAAACCAACCAACGCACAATGAATTTGGGGCTTTTATGGTCTCTGGGAGATCTGGGACCCTTGGGTGGTTGCCCAGATTTCCTGGCTGCTAATGCACCCTTGAGCCTGACAGATGAAAGATGGACCAATCAGGGGATTGCAGGCCGAGGTGTAGATGGATTGCAAGTTTCAACTTACGTATGTAGAATAGTAGTTACAAAATGAAATCTAAAATCTAGAACTGACAAGAATCTGAATAAACAAAACCCATTCAGAAACCAATTCTGAAAATTGCAGACCACTTAAAAATATGCCTGTGTAACGCATTGAAAGGCTAATCCAGTCTCCTGCAAGTCATTTTGTTCTGTGCCAATCAAGGAGACCTCTGAGCCAAGAAAATAGACACTGGGGTATTTCTTGAACAGTGTTTTTGCTGACAGCAGAACGCGTTGGCTTTGCTGGTGAGACTCCAGTGAAAAGGTCAGTCCTCAAATCAAAGCAGGCCGTCATCACGGAGATTTAGTTCCAACATGGCACGTTCATTTGATAAACTAATTTACTCCTGTCTTTGCAATACAGCATTTATTTGAAAGCTTCTTCAAACACTGATGCACAACTTTGCTTCTAAATCCCATCACATGCACCAGCTGGATATTTCTGAATCATGAACTTGAGATAATGATTTTTTTTACTCCAGATGCACTTCTGAATAGCACACTTTATCTGCTAAACCACAGGCGACTTTAAGAGACAGGTTATTACTCCAGGACAGGCACTTATTGGTTTCCTCTGCATTATTCTTCCAGCAGGCTACAGATGTAGCTGAATCACCTGCTTGTTATTCACCGCAGGTAGCAGCACTTGACTAGATACTTAACACTCGCTATCACCATCTCTCCTCTGCTCTGACCAGACAGATGAGAGTGTTGATAGAGGATTCATTGCTTCCCCTCCTTATCTCTACATTTCTATCCCCCTCTCATCCCTCCATCCTTCTACTCCATTCATCCTACCATCTACTACCATCATGATAGTAGTGTTGCTTTTAAGTCTGTTGGGGGCAAGTTCAAGTCAGTCAAGTAAAGTCCAAGTCAAGTGGCACGTTTTGTTGAGCAAGGGGCAAGTCAGTTGCAAAGATGTCATTAAAATGACACGACAGCAGAACTTTAAACTTTCAAAACTGTGTTAATCATATTTTTTACACAACTAAGACCAAGTGCTTTGAATTATTAGGCCCAGTATGAAATATTCCTATTACGAGGCTATGCAAAGCCTGGTGATTGTGTTCTATTTGTTTTCCATTTACCATGTCAAAGCCTGAAACTGAAAGCGATACGATAGTCCTTTTTATACAGAGATTGTGCAGTATCGCCACAACGAAGACTCCTCCCTACGGTGTCTTTATTTATACTGAAAAACGCAACAGCATCATAACACCGCTCCATTTTTGTTTGTTTTTCTTTCATGAGTTAGCTGCTAGCTGCTTTTAAATCTCCCGGTTGAGGGCCGCACACAAAACATGTCGACAAAACGTCACAGCCCTGTCTCGTTGTTCCGCCTCGCCGGCTCACTCCGTTTACACAGACATCAATTCGCCGCTGTTACTACCTCTGCTGCCGTCTCAGAGGCGGAACAACTTTGACCCCCCATTACGCTTCTGTGACGTTTATACAGACGGCGAGGCACAACACGAGCGCATTGAACGGGCTGTATAAAAGGGGCTCAAGTAACTTTTGCTCTTGCACTGTAGCCACACCTGAATTGCAGGATGAAGGTAAAGTACATGACATCATGGCACAATTAGAAAAGAGTCATAAAGTCAAGGGGCTGACTCGATACAATCTAAAGTTTGCTAACATTAACCACCACCCTTTGTTCTGCATACTGTTTGCCTTTTCTTTTGTGGAGATTTGTAGCACACCACTGTGTGCACCCCTAAACTAAAGATCTGTAATGTGTTGTAGAAAGGCTTTGACACATTTTCTTTGTGTATGACTCAATATCTCTCAACTCAAACTGCCACCCATTTTAAAACGGAACTGTTTTATGGCTTTCATTAATTATGATGATGATGATGAACAAAGAAGGTTGTTGTTGAGTGAAAAGGTGTTGGACAGAATGAATTCCTAATGCACTCTGTTTGAAAAGTTCACTTTATCAACATGATTTTCAAGGACTCCTGGGAAGGATTTTGTTTCTCCTTCAAGGTCTTTTGGTTGTTAAGGCTTTGTGCTGCATAGTGATGTTGAAAAATTGCATACAGTGCAAGATGCTGTTGCACATTTTATACTCTTTAATGTGTTTTGTTTTTTTCCCTTGGATAAAAGCTTTGGAGTTAGTAGGGAAAAAAAACCTTCTTTAAAGCAGTGAAAGAGTGGTTGCACACACACTCTTACATCCACACTTCCACATCCATTTCAACATCAACACCAACACACACAGTCATTCCTCTCTCTGCAAGGCAAACAATCGATCTACGACATTGCCTGGGCTCTCTAGATTGTGCATGCTCACTCTGGGAGCAGCTAGATTGCTTAGTCGGTCTCCGGTCGGAGCTGCGCACCTCTTGGGGTTTTGTTCAGCTAAATAAGGGAAAACAAATCAATCAGTGTTTAGCACAACTGTGCTGACTCTGAGTTTGAAGGGCTGTCTTCTGGCAGGTGTGTGCTTGTAATTCCTCTCTTCATTAGACTCTTCGCCTTTCAGAGCCTTGATGATGCTTTATTTAGCTTAACCAATGAGAATAGTTCTTTAAGCTCAAGAGGCTGAAGTCATTTCTTGACAATGAACAAAGCATTTAATCCCTCTTTTGACATCATAGAAAAAGTGCAAAAAGTTTCGTTAAGTTTCGTCATATTTTAATGAATGTATATATTTCTAACATGCCCTGGTGGGAACAGGAGGCCCGTGGTCACGCCCTCCGATGGCGCAGAGAGCTACAGCCCAACCATCCTTTTGATCATCGGACAGTGATTATCAGACGGCGGGCCAAAACTTGATGTAGCCTACATTAATCAGCTTCAGACTACACCTCCTTTTGAATATGCACATTTCAATCCATGCCTACATCAAACACTCTTACAGTACACTTTGATCCTCAGCACCAAATTCCGATGTTTAATTTAGTTTTTTTTTTCTCAGCACTGTTTACTTCTAATTACCCTATTTAATGGAAGCTAATGGAAGAGAGGGAGATTGTTTGATGTGCTGTAGCCAGCCTCAGCTCTCAAGTCCACCTGCAGAGCTGGAAAAGATGCATGTTGCCACAGTTCTGCTGCAGAAATGTTCACTTCCTGTTCCCTTTTCATCTGTCACAAGTGTGTCCCACGTTACAATAAACCCATTCAGCCTTATCAGGAGCACTAGTGGATCAGATGCAGTGCTCGTGGACAGTCTTCGGTAGTTCAGACAGGGAAGTTTTCTTGGTGGCTATCACTGGAGTTCAGTGTTCTCAGCTACTTCACAGTGCAGCCTTTCATCAGTATTTTTGGACTAACCCAGTCTTCTCTCTGCAACATCCAGGCTTTTCATTGGGCCTGTCCCGTTGACTCTCGGTCTAGACACAGGGCAAATAGACTGGAAAAACGCTCGCTGTCTCGTCCCAGACACATCTCTCTCCATCACTCTCGCTCCTCGGAGAGAAGAAAAGTTTCCCCTGACCCGTCTTCCTTGCTCACTTGCTCCTATTTTCAGAGTCCCTCAACCACCCCTAACCAGAGACGGGTCAGTTACAAAGTTGTTCGTCACCCTCATGTGCATTAGCGTTGTGTTGTCTCTGCCTTTGACCCTGCCCGTGGACTGAAACTGCTGTCACTCTAAATCCATTAGGAATGGGTCATAAATAATGTTGTCAGCTGTGGGGCTCGTGTAACCTGATCACAGCATCCCTCACCCCGGGGTCCCCTCGACAGAGCCCCCTCCCCCTCCCCCCCCCCATTTCTCCCTTGGAAGATCCGTGGTAATTAGGGAAGCTAATAGGCACCCAGCTTAAACAGGGCAGCAGCAGAGGGGAGGGGTGCTGTTAACGCTGAGTTTAAAAAGAGCTTTTAGAAGAGCTGTGATGGAGGCCTTCGAGATTTTCAAGCATGATATGATCCTCCAGCCTCCCCTTCAACACAGCGTCTCAGATTCCCCTCCCGACAAAACAAGGCTGAAGGGGAAGGAGAGGGAAAAAAGGTCCCGTCCCTTCACTGATCTTGACAAGTCTCTTTTCAAGCGGCGTTTTTCTTCACTGGTACAAAGCCGCAGCGACTGGTGAGCCCTGAAGTGTCCTGAAGCAAAGGCTGTGTGTGTTGTTTTGTTTGTTTTTTTGTTTTGTTTTTTCTGCCCCATGCCAGTGCCAAACAATAGAACTCAGGAGTGTAAGGAACAAAGTGACGGGGAATTGGAAAGTCCGGGCCATTTGTCAACTTGACTCGGGTCAAAAATAGCTGTCTTCTGTTTTCTTTTTGCCCCGGCTGGAAGTCCTGCAGGTTCACTCATAAAAAACATGCTTCCCTCTGTTTCCTTTTGTTTTTCCTTCATTTGCTGTCTCCTGAGCACAACATTGCGGTCTGTCTGACAGCAGGTGTTTGTCCTCAGTCCTGCTCCTACAGATGTTTTCAAAATTCCGACTTTTACTTTCCTGCTGCACTTTAGGTCATGGATCTCCTACAGTGTAGTTTAGAGTTTGAGACCTTTCCTATTAATGGTATTTCACTGTTTAACACACAATATGACTCTTGGGCTGATGACACTTCAACACAAGAAAAATATAGAGAGATGTTTTTATGATATTTTTGACTGTTATGTATTTAAATGGCACAAACACACACGTTCATGCTGTTGGTTACCTCTTGCCTCATTTTCTCTTTCTCTTGAAAACACATTTACACACAAATACAGAGAGTGTGTGTCTGGTGTTTGTTTTTGTAGCTGTGTGCGGTGACTGAAAAAGCGGAGGGCTAAGGCTGTGTGAATGTGTGTGTGTGACATGCAGAAGGAGACCCCTCCTGTTGCTCCGTGTCACTAGCCATCAATGGCAAACACAGCATTGGGAGAAGCGTGTTTCTGGCTGTGTCCTGTCTCCGTGCATCTGTCAAGACGGGGCTATGTCCCACTTGGCCGAGGCGGCTTCTCAGGTCACTTCATGTAGAAAAGCAGGAGAAGGAAATCCCGACAGAGCACAGAGTGAATGAACTCTAACCTTTGTTCTAACAGCTGCATATTACAGCATGTTCAGATAGCCCAGAGGAAAAGGGAATGAAAATAGAGAAAAATTAAGTTTGTAATGAAGCAATGATCTTGCATGTTACATAATTGAAAGATTTGATTTAAAAAATGTCACAGCCCTATTGGTGTTTGAGGCAATAGCAGCAGTCATATTAGCAGGATTGATAGCCTCAAATGGAAAACTCAAAGTCATCAAAACACAGAAAACAGTCAACACATATGAAGGCGCAATCAATCAAACAGAAAGTGAGGAAAGAAATGACAGGAGACAAAAACAGAAGGCTGATGGCGACAGTGACACACTAGCCAGGAATGGGTGCCTCGCAGTCTGTTAGCAAGTGAAATTGCAGGACGCATCCAGCAAGGCTGAGTGAAACCACACACTGTGACTCAGCAGCAGTCACCTGTGATTCAGGGCCCAGTCACAGACCCCCGGCCCCAGATGTTTAGCACATCCACACTACATTTACAGTAAATGGGTGCAAGCAGCCAAGCTAACCGCAGCATTGTTTTTTAACCCATGTATTCACACTGTGGCGGTGTAAGTCTTTGACCGCTCGTCGCATGAGCTCACTCCCGGCATGGAGGTGAAGTTAAGTTTGGGGTGAATGGTCGTCCCTCTGTTTTGGGGGTTATTTTCTTATTCGAAGTGAAGATGATTTACAGTAATGAGTGACTGTGATGAATGACTGTCATGAGTTGAAACTACTGAGAGGTTCGATGAGATTGGAGGTGCCCAGGTATATTGTCATAGATGGAAAACGTGATATTGTGACTAGAAGAGATTAGATGAAACACGAATGATTCCCATCACAGAAACTGTTTTGCAGGACTTAGTATAGATACAGATACATCTATCCTGTTTACACCCCAGGTAGTGTCTCTCCCCAGCCACACTGCAGTCTGTAGTGTCTCTTTATGTCTGCAATTAGCAGCTAATTCTGCTGCTGTCATGCACGGTGACCTTAAAGTATGAAGGATATCTCGTTTAATAAACGTAGAGCGCTCAGGTTTGACTGAACTGGTGGATCCATAATAAACACCACGGGGGATTAATGGCACCATCACTGAAATGAGTCAATTAATGATAAACAAGACCAGTTTTTTCTGGTGTGCAGGTCCCTCTACTGGTGCCAACACAGAACTGGCAACCCAGCACTGACTGGTAACCGTGATGTTCTGGCTGTAGAGTGCAAGACGGTTTATTTAGTGGTGTATGATTTAGGTTGTGAAATGTGATTGTGTGTCTGGCAGCATGCCCATCTAAGTCCATACTTGGCAAGCCATGTATGAGTTTGGTTTCTATTTGATGTCTTACTTTCTGGATACTTTCGGTATGTTGTTGCATCCCAAAGTTAGAAAATTTCTATTTTAAGCCATTTTGAAGTTACAGGGAGTTATAAAGGCATAAAAAAAATATGGCCCATTTAAAACTCTTTTTTTCCCTTTTATGTTACCATTGTAACTAAGCTGTGTGCACATACTGGCATTGAAAGAAGAGTTTCAGTGAGGTGAAGTCAATCCACCTCTTTGACCCTGTCAACAGCACCATTAGACAGCCAATGAGGTTCATTCAGTCCATAACCCCTGAAGGCCATGACCCCAATCTCCCTCTGATTCTTTCATACTTAGCGACACACACATACACACCTCTTACACACAGTAATTAAGTAATGACTGTGGATGTGTTTGAGGAGGGCATAGAGGTCATGGAAGTGTACAGTGTGCCAACAGTCTCAGATGACTCTCTCACGCAGAGAGGACCAGTAGACAGGGATGTGATGTACCAAGTTTTGCTTCTATGAAGCACTTATTAAAATTAATTATATGATCGCTGGTATGGAATCACTAATGTACACAACTCTGTGGAGAAGGGCATATGAAAGAGATGAATTTGTTGTGTTATGCACAACAGGTGTGGTCATTATTTCCGAATAACTGTGTGCTTGAGTTGATTAAGAGAACCTTTTTCCGAAAATGATGGTGGTTACAATATGCCTTTTTAAGCAAACCCGCAATGAAATTTAATTTTCATGGGTTACCAACATCATTAAGTATGCATAACGGTTGAAACAAATGCCACATGTTTTGTCTGACCCCTTCCTGCCCCACGCTGTCACTGTTCACAGACCCCTTGGATCTCATTTGGTTGAGAAATAACTGCACTTCCATAAAGTTGGGACACTTGTGAGGGATTAAAAAAAATATTAATGCAGCACAGGCGGGCATATCCTGATTTTAGTCCCTTACCCATATTGCAATTCAATACAGTCTCTTGGTTAGACAATGCCTGTATAGTAAATGCCCCCATTGGTCAGACCTCATTCCCTCAGATGACATAATCTGGATTGACAGATTGACTTTCTTCAGACTCTTTCAGCCACAGAAGATTTTATAGCTCTGTTTTACAGACTGAATCACAGACTCTTGTGATGAGTAAACTGAATGTGATGATTTATTTAGCATTTTTTAAATGTTCTATACAACTATATCCAGTTTTGTTCTGCTTTAGTGATTAAGTTGTGAGTGATTCTGAAATCATAAGGCAAACCAGCACTCATAATTGCAGAATTTATAAACATATATGGATTATGTTAAATTACATAAAATCCTACATTAGTTGTATTCTGCAATGGTGTTTTCATTGGGGTGAGTTTTAAAGGCCTTTAAAGGGACATTTCATGCATTCTGACTGACTGTAGCCTATTTATCTTCCTTTAAGGTCTGGACAAGGGGAATCTAGGTTATGGCTACAGAGAACGCAGGGAAATATGCCTCATTACTAACCAAAGAGCCAAAGCCACAATGTGTTTGAAGTGGCCGGCCGCTCTGGCTTTCACTCTCAAACAGTGATTCACAGATGATCCTTGAATGACTCATTAAGTTCATTCGTACCGACCCCCGCCTGCAGCTGCACAAAAGGTAAATGTGCCGCTGGATGAAGAGGCTGAGCGTTAGTGTGGTGAAGCCCTCTGCTGGTCGCTGTGGGGGAAACATTTTCTTCAGAGTGGATCAACAAGTAGTGATGTTGTGTTCTGTCTTTCTTGTCTCAAGGATGAAAAATCCTTACATAGCCTGCCTCAACCTTCTGACTTGAGAACATTTTATTTCAGGGAAGGCATAGTTCTGCTTTTTGTTGAATTGTTGAATTTTAATCCTGTATGATCCAATGTGGCCTGGGGGAAATGTGTTTGTTCTCTCATATTTTCACCAATTCATTGTCCTTGAAAATGCTGTCAAATAATTATCAAATCCAGGCACTCAGAGAAAACACAGAGCCTGTGGATGACTTCATAATTATTGGAGTGAAGTGACTTGTGTCATATGTAGCACATAGAAGCAAATGAACAAAATACCTGAATTTAAGGATAAGTCAAGTTTCTTACCATTTGTCTGGCTATTGTTTTTGTCAGTTATTGTAATACATCTGGCATTAAAATGAGATCTGTATCTAGGTACATTATATGGATGAGGAAAAACACATGTCCATGCGTTGTAAAGGCATGCAGAACACATAGAGATGAGAATGCGATTGGATCAGCCAGACCACATTTACCTGGATCTCAGCCAGGTGTAAATGCAATCCGCACAGCATGACCGCTTTCTTAAAAAAAACATCTGCCCAGCAAATTGAAAGGTCACCTAACGTTGCTTCATCCTGCTACCTTATGCAAGCCCATAACAAAGCTACAACTAGCAGCAGTAGCCAGCAAGTCTTCCCTCAAAAAAGTGTTCTTGAAATGACTGACATCTGTTTTATGGCATTGCTTCCCTTGACTTACGACATGTCATGTCTATCTGTGTACAGTAAGGTAGATCTGGAATAACTTATCACCAGAGGCTTTTATTGCTGGTAATTGATAGAGCAAGAAGGAAATGTCTGAAATGACAATTACAGTAGACAAAATGATTGATTCACTCCGTCTTTACAAAATGACTCCAATCCAAAGTCAAATCAGCCACTTTAAATGGAACAAATGACATCCTCTCCTATTCAAGCTTCAATAATAACGCTCGTTCATATTCCAAGAATTAATAGTGTGCATAAAAATCAGCAGTTCAGCATTCTGACAGCTTCACTAAGTGGCTGGGCGTATGGTGTCGCTGTCCCGTCCTCGGAGAGGCTTGTTAATAAAAAGCAGCGCTGGCTCCCGGCAGTCTGGACGGCACCCAATCAAAAAGCCATTAATCTAGTGATCTACTTTAATTTGTTTCTCAACAAGCAGATGGCAGTCCCGATTGAAACCAAACAGACATGTGTTGTGTACTGCATATAAATGGGCTTATAAATGGGCTTTTTACACAAACAACAGAGGCCTCATATGCCCAATGGGGCTGATACCTGAGCAAGATCTCAGCAGGCAATAAGCTAAGGTCTGTAAATATGAGTCACAAACTTTTAACCTCCCCTCTGCACAGGCCTGATTACAATCCCCTTTCATAAAACGCTGTCTTAATGCAAAGAGAATCAGTTTTCGCCATCGTTTTATCATTGTCCAGAGAAGGACACTGTTTATAGTGGCAGATACAACAGTCGCTGTGAGTGAAAGTGCTTCCAAATCAGAGCTCGCTCCGTAACGTCAACCACCCAGAACTAGTGAAACTCAGCTGCTGACTCACGTTCAGTGAATGAACAGGAAGCCAGTCAGATGCTGTGAGGAAGTGTGACTAATCTGTCCAGGCCAGTGCTGAGTCACACCAACACAGATCATGTCCTCCTGATTTGGTTTTTGTTGGAATCCGCTTGGAGAATAATTGGAACCCTCTGGGGGGATGATAAGGATCTGTTTGTGTGCATCTGTAACCGTATGCGTCTGGCAGCGCTTCTCACTGCAGCAGGGGTAGCTAATGACACAGTAGACTTTGCCTCTCCTGATTTATTTGTGTGTTTTGAAGTGGGTGGAGCCTACAGAGGTCTGAAGGAATGATTAGAGCCCTGCAGCATCTCGGAATAGATGGGTTTCAGCCTGAGGCCCCAGGATGCTTCTTTAGGCTGCCACCTGCAAGCAGGAAAAGTTTGCACGGTGTTCAACACAGGCCTTCAATTAGGGCTGTTACCACTACAGTGAGGTGATGCTGTGGGCTATGCAGTGATCTAAACCTGTGAAAGGACCTCATCTTGTGAGCTAGTGGCTAAACAGCTAATTAACACAGGGTTCTCCACATGCTCCTCTGGGAGTCTGAAAGTCACAAAAATATCTGTTATAATAATGTAATATCTGCTAGCTTTTTTATACTCAACTGGCCAGAGCTGACCTGGATTTGACATAACTGATTATTTTGTTTTGTTTTTTTGTTTTGTAGTTGGATAGATATTTTTGTGAAGTACAGAATGGATTGGAGAGGGAGGCGAGAGTCACGGACAGCTCAAAAATATTTGTAAGGTTATGGCTGCCAGCCTGTGTGTGTGTTCTTACCAACACGATGGTGGCAGCGTCTGGCTCCCACGCCACCGAGCCAGACCCTGCCATACATGCTGTGGTTACCATGGTAAGGTGAGATATTGCTTGTGTCTGAGTGTGCGAGAGCATCATAAACCTTGCTGTGAGGATGCAGTGTGTGTGTGTGTGTGTGTGTGTGTGTGTGTGTGTGTGTGTGTGTGTGTGTGTGTGTGTGTGTGTGTG
>JBBPCS010043590.1:0-19996 GCA_037974645.1 Hollardia meadi
GTGTGTGTGTGTGTGTGTGTGTGTGTGTGTGTGTGTGTGTGTGTGTGTGTGTGTGTGTGTGTGTGTGTTGTGTGTGTTGTGTGTGTGTTGTGTGCCAGGCTCTGGATGCTCTGGACCAGGCCCTGCAGCAGAATCCCAGTGATCTGACAGTGAGAGCGGAGCTGTATTTCTCCAAAGGAAACCAGCTCCGAGAGATGAACCAGCTCGACCGAGCCTTTGAGGTACTGCTCGCTCTTCCTCTCTCTCACTTCTTTTGTCTCTCCTTTAAGCAAGTGAACATTTTCTCGAGTCTGTGGCTGCTGATTAGCATTCTGTATTTTGTGCAGAGGACAGCAATGTTAGCAGACAGTAGCAAATTACATCACAGCCATTTGTAGGTGAAAACAGATCTAACTCCTAGACAGGGCCATTTCTGTCAGACATCAACTGAGAATCACTCCTTTTTTTTTTATTCTTGACACAACACCATTTCTGTCATTATTCATCAACAGATATGAATTTAGAAAGTAGAAAAGTAGAACAAAATAGATTTATATTTGAGAAACTTTTCCAGGGTCGACTACCATGTTGAAAAAAAACATCTAAACATTTTGAGCAGTACATTTTGGTGCATTGTGATGTCCCATCAAACAGTTGTGACACTTGAACTTACAGTTTAGAGAATGTTAAGACAAAGCCAATGAGCAAAACTGTAAATACACAAGACTAAAACAATGTTCCCCTTTCATACGCACATCACGGTACAGAGGTTGTTCAGCAGCAGATGATGTCCCGAGAGGGGTCCAGCCGCTGTCTCACAGACTACTACACAACACACCCCTTAGACCCTTCCCTAACCCCAAACAAGTAGTTCTGGTGCCTCAATCTAACCATTTTAAAAGTGGATCATGTAGTGGGCGTGTCTTGTAGCCAGTGTGAGATAGACCCCCTGGAGAAGATGGACAAAAAACCTTATATTGTAGGCTACAGCTACAGCTCTCTGGAACAGCAGGCATCAATTTATAAATTCCCTAAAAGATTTAGAATGAAGTCGCATTAATCACATAAGTTTTCAGCTGTGTAGAATTTGTGTATAAACGGTTTAGAATGCAAATGCAGTCGCTGTCTATTTTCATAGCTGCACTGTGAAATTAGACTAGAAAGGACAGGCAAAGTAGGCGATGACAGGAGGAAGAGCTGAGGAGTCCAGTCTGATTTCACTGTCTCTATATTGCCTTGAAAGTATATAGAGTGACTGACAGCATGCCACTCTCTCTCTCTATCTCATTATAACTCAGTCTATCTCACTCGGCAGTCAATCTCTCAGATGTATTGGTCTACACAGTCCACAGCAAAAAATAAACGTGACAGATAAGATTCTGTGTTGCATTTTTTGCATGATTTGAACAATACCCGTATAATGAATATAAATTAAGTACATTATAAGATATCTCAGCCATGAAAATGTTTTAGTTTCATAATCAAGCAGACGCTCAGGTCGCGTCAGTTATTTCTGTTTCGACAGGGCAAGTTGAAAAGTGTCAAAGGAGGACAAACAGTATGAACTCATATAATTAAAAGGCCCAGCCAGAATAACTTTGGCCCACCCGAAAGTGAAATCCTGCAGCAGCTGCTGCTGATTAGTCGCTGTCTTCCAACAATTTCCAGAAGACAATAACAAAAGCCCTCCCATGCCTTGTGCATCTGAGCAGTTCTTCTCAAAGCTCCTTTCTCATGGTGTGTTTGGACTGGTTACTGTGTGCACCAGTTCAAGGCTGACGTCATAATGTCATCTCTCAGCAGGACAAAACCAGTTTCTTCTCTCATGATAGGCACTCTGTTATCATAAGGCAAGCTATTCACGTGACAGTCAGTCATTCGGTGATCTTTTAAGCTGTTACAACATGGACCTCTACATGTTAAATCAGTTTATTCCCCTGCACTCCACTCTTTATGATGGCCAGCTGTTCTCTTTTTTGTTTGGAACAACTCTAAACACTTTTTATTTTTGATGTGGCGTGACAAGATGTCTACATACTAGTTCTGTCTGAACACAATCCAACCGTGTCTTGTTTAGAGAAAGCCTGCGTTACAAACTAGGGGCGTGGAGTCTGCAAGCTGGGGGTGTTTCAGTGGGAGGCTGACTCCCAGCATCCACCACCATGTTGTCTTGGCTTATGTTAGGCTTCTCTTTTGTCATAGCCTACTCGTTCTATTCCTTTGGGAGCAAATCTCTGTACTGTTGAGTTTTATTCATTTCAAGGGGCCTTTGAATCTATATGCATGGAGAGGATTTTTTTTCCTATGATTCCATGCTCTTTGACGTATAGGCCACATCTGTGTTAGGAAGGTAAATATGTTGTTTTGCTTCTCAAGGGAGCATTTACACAAAGATGTCATAGCACAAAGCAACATCTGCAGCTAATAAAACAATCCAATGTCATCAACGTGCAGAGCCCCCACAGACCTGCTGTTTTAGATGTACACATGCGCCACTAGTTTTAAACATATGCGTGCACAGAGAACAAGGAGAACCCCCACAGCTCTAGACACAACACTTATGTACCAGCTTTTGGAGACTGCTAAACTCTGTCAAGGCTGCCGACAAAAAATAATGGTCCACTTTTCTAGTCTTTTATTACATACAATTTCTGTATATTGTATTCAGTGAAGGATATTATTTATCAATATAAACATTTATTGATCTAAAACAGCTGTATGCCCACACACACAGATAGATGCACTGTTTTTATTTGTTTTTCATTGACTGGGCAGGTGCTTTGTCTTTTGCTTCCTGTTGGATGTGGAATTTATGTTTGACTTGCGTTTGGGCACACAATGGAAATCTGAGTGCAGAAATTAGAGTGTAGCTTAAAGATGTTCACTGTTATGCCTCTGGTATATTCATCTGTTTATATGGATGGGTGGATTGTTAGCTTCAAGAATATGTGGACAACATTAATTTTTCACATGTATTTTACAGATTTTACCATTTGCTCTCCAACCATTTTCATCTATTGTTTAAACTCACGTCTAAAACGGTCTGGAACTGCTGCATCTAGAAGAGCTGGAACTCTGCAGGGCGATGTTCCTCAAATAATCAGGGGGGAGTTTGGACTAAATGTAGATAAACTAATGAGAAAGTATTGATAACAGTCATTTGCAGGAACGTGTTGTAGAAAACTCATTTACTCGCAAGGTTCCCATACGCACTTTAAATGTAGCTGCTGCCATCTTTTCTGAAGTTTCACGAGGCCAAAGCCCTATTTTATTTATTATTTTTATTATTTAAGTTAGGTGAAATGTTTGTTGTTAGAAAAACAACAACAGTTGTCACAGTTGTCTTGATGGATTGTGGACACTACTATTTATTGGCACAATGGATCATGGCTACTGCTGGATCAAGTGCGACACCTAGTGGTACAACTAAAAATATACCTGGTTCCAAGCAAGGCTGCAACCAGGGTCTGAAATGAACACCCACAAAGTGCCAGAAGCAGGTAGACTTTCTGTTTGGCGAGTAAATCTCACAAGGCTATCCACCACACTGGCAATAAATGTTTGTACCAAAATAGTCACATAATAAAAAGTATCTACGCCGTTTTGGTGTTGTTAATAAGCGCGCTATTTCTGGCTGCTGTCTGTGTCGGACTTTGACACACACAGGGACTTCATGGTGCATTCAGGTGCAACTCGTAAACTCTGAAATCGACATTGTTTTGTATTAGGGATGCCATTTTAATTATTTTCCATATTTGAGTGCTCGCATTAAATAATTATAGCACTCAAAAAAACTCTAACGTAAGAGTAGGGCTCGAAATTAACACCCGATTGAAAATGCAGGTAGGCATTAGGGTTAAGAAAGTGCGCGGGTGCTGACAGGGTAGTCATGGTACACTCAAGTTCACCTCATAAACCCAGAAATCAATATTCAAATGACCTTATTTTCCTTTGTTGCACTCAGACCACATTTCTCATTACATTTTTGTTCTTTCACTGCAGAATTTTTAACAATTGGACGCTAAATCATAAAAATATCCCATTGATTGCTTCATGGGCAGGTTTTAAAAATTCAAAAAACCTTCTATAACAAGCTATCAGCTTGTCATTAGCAGTATTCTTGTTCAACAGGTCACCATGCACCTCTGTAATAATTTGTAAGTAGTTTTACAGTATTTCTAAATACATAAGTCATACCCAATATGCATACATTTTGACCACTAAAAATATGCTTGGCCAGTGGATTTTTTTTAATCTGCCAGTAAACTTCAAAAAATAATATCCGTCACTGCTTGCAACGTATGATACACATCGATGCAGATTATTGAAGTATTCAGAGAGAGAAAGAGTTTGAAAGGTTATGAAAAAAGAATCCAGCTCAGGTTTCTTGACTGTAAACCACAGCCGTAATGATTTTCCTCCTTAGTGTTCAGGTGGTTAGGTTTATCGTTTTCAGCAACTGAAAGCTGAAATTGTCTGAAAAGAATGAAAAGAAAACCTGTTAACAGAGGTCTACCTACATAACAACCATTACTTTCAATGATTACTTCCAGACAGCCTGCCGGCCTTCACTTTCACTTTGGGAGTTACCATTGAAACAGATGTGTTGGCCCGATATGAATAACTTGTCTGCAGACTCATGGCTCAGATTAAATCTGTGGTGGAAGTTTCTGTGAGGCTCTTATCCTGCACAGGAAGCCTTGATTGACTTCCTGGAAAACAGTGGTGGAGTGGAAACAAAACAGGAAGAGCTGTGGAGGTCATCTCAGAACACTGCAGCTTTAAAGAGAGCAGTGTTTGTGCAGGGAAACTGGTTTATTAGTTGTTACAGATAATGGTGTGATGTTGTGTTATTTCTCTGGGATTATCAACAAACACGAGGCGAGCAGCCACAGAAACTGTGTGAAGTGCGGTTTTGAACTGGTTTATTTTAGGACTTATGTCTGTTCTTTGTCTCAAGTGTGTCAGAGCAGAAAGCCTGGACCGCTTATTCAAACATCCAAGCCCCTGCCCTAATCCCTGCAGATTAGACACATGAATAAAGAGGCACAAATGTTAAGAGTTTTAAATATTGCTGACTGATTCCATTGCTGTTTTTTTATATTTTTTCTTCAGTTGTTTACTTACATTATAGCATGTGTACAATGTTCAAACCTAGAGAAATCTGTAATTCTATTCAAGGTTACGGTGTGTTTCTTTTGGTCGTCTGTGACTATAACTTCCAGGAGTCGGAGAGTGAGGAAGGAAGTTGGTGAATGTAACTTAACGTAAAGTGATAAACGTTAAAACATTCCCTCGTCTGTAAACATTTCTGAGTCACATCAGAAAGACTTTCATCGGCAATGAAGGCTGTTTAACAATGAAGACAACAACTCCCAGGATGCAACCCAATGATATGATCAGACAACTTGCGGCAGACATTACATAATGTACGTTTAACGCAAAATTCATAAAAGCTACGCCACCTACTGTATTAAAAAGAAAAAGAAAACTACAGGTAGAGGATCTCCAGTCCCAGAGAGCTGCTGGGCTCCAATTTCTTTGTTAAATTGAAATGATTTGCTCCATAAAGATCAGTGTTAACTGTTGTAATACTCTGTATGCAGGATGTATCATACTAATGGTACAGAACATGGTAAAGAACCAAGATACACTTGCAGTTGAAAGCCCTAACACTAAGGAGGAAAATATAACAGGATGTCAGACTGGACCACTTAAATACATTCTCTGCATGAGATGGAAGCAGTGCTTACAAGCTGATACTGTCTGCTATTGGTGTGTGTGTGTGTGTGTCTTTGAATCATTTATAGAGAACACCAAAGCAGTGGTCCGTGCGTAATAAAGCACCGCTGTGTATCTATACATCACTGTTCTGCCGGGTCATCACCATGGATGTATTGGATTTCACCTTCACACAGGATGCTGCAAAATCTTTCCTCAATTGTGTCTGCCAGGCTGGAGGGTTTTTATTTAAAACGCTACCTGAAGTGTATTTTTATGCTTCGTGTCTAATCTGGTTTACATATGTAACTACATGGATTGTTTGTTCGGCTCTGAGTGCCGCAAAATGCGAGTGACCTACACACTCAATATTGTGCCTGAACACACCGCCTGTTTAGACATGGTGCAAGTTTTCAGCCTTGATGTTGGAACAACTAGGAATCTCTTGTCTGGAGACCCTCCAGTAGTCAGAGGGCACAACAACTCCTTGAAATCTTTAAAATCACGCCTATTTATTAAATCTGTCCTCAAAGTGACAAGGAGGCAATGCAAAGCTTGACATTTTCTAAGAGACTTATAAATGATTAAATCAAATCAAAGTTCAAATCACTGTGGAGAATTAGTGTTACCTGCAGTCAGAGTTGATATAGGGTCACAGTCAGACTGATTGCAGTAGCACAGGGCATCAGTGTCATGTGTCTGTCTTCAAACCCGTCTCCTGTGACCACTTGTGGTCAGATTTCACCTCTCCACCTCACATGTGAAGCAATGCATGCATCACCTATCCAATGTCTGCAAACCCCACAAGCTTGTTTGAGTCATTTCTCTTCATCCCTAGCACACAAATGTATACACATTTCCTTTTAATGCCATTGAAGGTTTTCCGGTGTGGCCAGGAAACTGCACAGTGACCTGTTTCCTGCACCACCTTCTAATGTTGTTTAAATGATTGGATTTGTAATGGTTCTTGGATGTGCTCTGATCCAGCAGACCACAGTGTAAATCCTGCTGTGGTTCCTTAAGTGGAAGGATGTGACTGTTTGATAAGATATGCACTGTCTGTTTTTGTTTTCTCCTACTAGAGCTACAAGCTGGCTGTGGAGCTCAAACCTGACCAGTCCCAGGCCTGGATGAACATGGGAGGGATTCAGCACATTAAGGTAGCAAACGACACTTCAATTCAAAACTCAAAACATGCCAAGACTGTGCACTACTGTCCAACATCTTTAGCTTATGAAACAAGTCTTCACAGGGGGCTGTTCATGTGTCACTTAGCAACGATCTTTGCTGCGGTTTTGAACAAGTTCAGCAAAGCAGGAACTGCTTAGAGTGTTTAAAGTCAGCAATTTGTAAGATATGGCTATAATTTTAGTTTAAAACGTTAAAAATGAACTAACATTATTTACAGAATGTGAAGAAACAGCATTATTAGACATTATGTCAAAGACGTCTACGTATCGTGTTGCAGAGATATCTAATGAAGTTAGCATGCTAACTAGCTAGCTCCAGCCCATCCTGTCTCATAATACCACTCTCACTACCTCTAAAGGCGATCGTCCAATAGCCACCTGTAGTTTCAGCTGGGAGATGTATACAAGTAGTGAGTTCGCCAATTTTCACAAGCTCTCTTAGCGTTTAGTCTAATAAGTAAACTAAACAAACTCACAAAATGTCCTAACCTATTTTCCTTACTAAACAGAAAAATACAACCGCACAGCTTCTGAATTCAAGTTTCTCTATTTTACTGAACTAAGATGGGCTTAATTACCTTGTTAACTCATCGTAAAACACACTTCATTCAAACGAGACATAAACAAAATAAAACTCACCAAAACGGTCCTGTTTTGTCTTCTTTGTCTTTCCACAATCACCCCTGGTTTGGTTGAATTAAA
Organism: Hollardia meadi; assembly: GCA_037974645.1. Classification (NCBI taxonomy): domain Eukaryota; kingdom Metazoa; phylum Chordata; class Actinopteri; order Tetraodontiformes; family Triacanthodidae; genus Hollardia; species Hollardia meadi. The sequence continues at coordinate 7,593 of JBBPCS010043590.1, forward strand.
TTAGTAAGATGTGAAAATATTCTTTTTCGGCTGCTGCTGATGCCCGACTCTATCTTGCTGTTCTGCCATTTCACCTCTCTCCCGGCCCCTACCTGCCGTGTCCTTTCGTCTGTCCGTGTCCAACTCTCCCTGTGACTTGAGGTAGCAGTCCAGGCACAATCCAGTCAGCTATAGACACCTTGTGTACAATTGCATTAGTTTGACAGTGTTGCCTTCATAAGATTACATATAGATCAGATGTGAACTTTATGATCTTTGCTGTAGAAATATTGTCTGATACTGAACTCTGTGAACTTAAACGTCTGTTCAACCATGTCTACGACGGGTTTTTTAACTTAAACCTGATGTTGATTCTCACAGATCATGTAGTTATGTAATGTATTGGACTCCAAATCGAATAATCCCACAGAGTAGAAATCTAATTCTAAGATGTAAAAGTAAAACAGTAAGTAATACCAGTAATGTGTAAAGTAAATCTCACATCTGTGTAGATGGTGTCACTCACATCTCTGTCTTCGAAGCGGTCTATTATTTTTAGACCGTCATTTTGAGCTCCTAAGGCTTAGGAGCTCAAAATGATGGACCTAAGGACCTAAGCTATTGAAAGAGCCCAAACAGCACCAAGTATTTCTGGATTGAACACATTGCTTGTAATGTGTGTATTGTTCTGTGTTTGTGTGTGCAGGGAGACTATGCAGCAGCCAGGATGTACTACCAGCGAGCCCTGCTTCTGAGCCCGGGATCTAAACTTCTGAAGGAAAACCTGGCCAAGCTGGACCGGCTGGAGAGGAGACTGACAGGTGGGGCATAGACCACCACGACTCACCAGACGCTGCACCATACGGGGCACGGATCAGGGCACCGCCCAGCCCTCTGGAGCCCAAACACCAGCCCCCAGGCAGCTGGATAAAATGGACCTGGTTACTAGTATAAGCTGCCTGTGAGAGAGCAGAGAAGGAGGGTCAGGACTGCAGCCCAGTGGACCCAGTGTGCTGGAATCAACAGACTGGTGGAGCCACAGAAGCCTGTCCTGCGGTGAGCAGAAGGGAATGGCTGGTTGAAGACCACCAGGAGCTCCATGTGTTGCCCTGTCCACATCAGCTTTACTTCAACATGCACAACTGCTTTAGACATTTGTGTTTGATTTATTAATTAGGTTCATGTGAATCATTTCCTTTATGGCACTTAATCACAGATTATAATTCAGTCATCTGCTCTGCCTATGACAATTATTCATGTATTTATATTAGTGCAGTGAAAGTGTGTGGAAAATGTCATTTTTATGAAGGAAAGGACATCTTGACCATCCGTGACCTTTGGAAACGGGATGTGTAATAATATAATCTAAACTCAAATGCCCACTCACTAGCTTTTCACAGCTTCACAGTGGTCTTCAGTGAATGGAGATTGCTTGGGTGTCGACTGGACACGTCGACCAAGAGAAAAATTAAAGAGGACATTCGCATCCAACCAGAGGTGGGACATTGTGGAAGCTGATATAGTTTGTGATGCTACAGGCTACTATTTATTGGAAGTACGTAGCAGTAGTAGCAAATTCAGAGGACAGGTCGGCTTCTGCTCCAGCTCTCTCTACCCTCAAACCAGTCTTGATTCTCTCGTGAATCTGACAGCTAACGTTGATGTGATGCAGCTACATTATTTCACAGTTGCACAGTGCCTCACATGTTTACCTCACATGATCTTTGGCCAAGAAAAGACACCAGCTTGCAGACATCAACATTAACCACACAATGGCAAGGTTTCATTTTGGCCTTTTGGCAAGTAACATGTTAAAGTGTAACTGCACCCCCAAATTCAGCAAGCCCACTCGCTCCCAGCAGATTTTGAAAAAAAATGCAGCAGAGTACTGCACAGGACAACCACTGTAGTGGGCGTGACCTCACAATAGGTAAGGAGACACCGACGGTACAGGCCAAGAATGTGGCGATACGATACGTATCACGATACAGAGGTTACGATTCAACATATTGTGATACTGTTAGCAAGGTGATGTACTGTTTCATAGGCCTCTGTTCTTTGTGTTTACACTTGCGATATGTGCGTTGTTACGTAGAGTCAGATGGCTGAAGATAGATTCCAACACTGCCATCTAGCTGTCAGGGGTTTAAACACAACACAAAATGAACCACTGCCACATATCTTTGCATGTAAACTGTTAATTAAATGTCTATACAGTGTTTTTGAGAATTGATATAGTAACAAAATATAATATCGTGATACTCAAGTGTATACATTTTTTCTTATGCCCCTAGTTTCACAAACTCACACTTGGTGGTCGGGTCTAGGGGAGGGCATGCCCAACAGTCCCAAACGGTTGACTCAGTATTGGACAACACACGGTGTGTTGGCCCATTGTCAATCCATGAAGTGCCGATTTTTGCAAATTTGGTAGAAATATCAATATGAACACCAGCATTGATGACTTTCGTCATATTTTTGTTTACAGCTCAAAACATGTTTAAGTGGGCGGCACCTTTTTAATCAGCTACAGCTGCAACAACATTTCTCATTTAAACCTGTCAGCATCAACTAAACCTGATTTTTTTTTCTCATGTTAGATTGTGATGATCTAATATATCACTTTTCTATTGGTCTGCAGTGCCAAACACACCCTTTTCCTCCCGCTCATACAATGTATTTGGCTGCTGTCAGACTGACTGCAGTAAATCTGTCTGCAGGAAACTAATTCACGGCATCTTTTTTAAAACATAATTTTTAATCTTTGGATGTGGGGAGGATATTAAGTTGTTTTAAAAATAAAGTGAAGTCACAAGGTCACCTGGTCACCCAGCTCCATTCACTGAAGAGATACCGTTGAAAGCTAATCAGCGGACTGTTGAGTTTAGATTGTTGTGTTACACATGAATAGAATGGTTTGATTAATTTTAATCATACTCTGTATTAGAGTATATCAGTGAATATAACAAAGAGCTCTCTGATTATATGACTTAGTGAAATGTAATAATCATAACAGCTACTTTCTCACTTTCATCTGACCTCAGTTTCCAGAAGTGGCTAAAGTATAAGACCTTGTGTCGTGAGCCTATAAGAAGCTAGTGTGTGCTCCTGTGTAAGGAGCTGAAACTTGTGGCTTCATGCATACCATAATGTCTGAAGGTTGCTGTTTGGTTGCTTGTTGTGGTTTTGTTGATAGTGATGTGGATGGTGAATGAATTTTGTTGTGGAATGACAATGGGATGAAAATGAAGTGACTAGTGCAATGACTGACTTGCACCAAGAATAAAGCATATGTTTTATTAAGAAAATGATGTTTTGAGTTATTGCTCTTAGTTACTTACTCTAATTCCAGTCATACATACAGGTGGAGAGAGAAAGAAAGCAATTTTTTTAATGGGGTTCTCCGCAATTGGTTGTTAAATGTGGTGAGAGAGAAATCGTCTGTGCTCTGTGAGACTGGTACCAAAACCTGATGACTGCTGCTGATGTTTTATAGCCACAAAAAAAAGGTAATCGCCTTCATATGGGTAGGATACAAAGGTGTATGGTTCTTACTGCAATCAGAAATAAGACTCACTTTAACTTCAACATGTCAAAGCCCTCAAAACCTCAGTCATTTTGGTGAATCCAAAACTACGTTGACAAAAATGAACAAATACCCACCAGGTGTTTTGGATAACATTGCCTTAAACATAAAAATCCACTTATATGAACCCATTTTACAGCTGTTAAGCCTTTTATCTCATAGGTATGACCTTGGTTTGGGTTTTGATTAACTGAAATGTCCTTTAGTTTGGTCTGTTGTCAGTCATTTTGCAAGCCAACTGAACTCAGTCATTCTACTCTGAGGAAATGACGGAATATAGTCTTAAATTTCATTGTCATTTTAGTGCAGCATTAGTGTGTGGCCATTCAGCAACAACTATGAACACATTTGCATTTAAACCAAGTAAAACAACTATACAAACGAGTTTGTTGCTGGCATGGACACATAAATCCATTTTCAGAACATATTATATTACTGTGGTTCCTAAATCAGGTAAATGATACCACAGGTGACACCAGTATTGTGCTGATTGTGTAGATCGTCTGTGCTGCCGGGTTGAACATGTGTGTGAAGAATCCATGTTTCAGAATTTAGAGCTTCTTTGCAGCAACATTCATATTTGAAGTATTATACAAGCTCTTTGGTTCTGCTGATATTGAGCTTCAGGTGATTGTTGTTGCACCATGTTACCATCCTCTCCATCAGTCACTACAAATATTATATGAGTCTGGACAGACATGGATGTAAGCTGCAACTTCACATGTGCGTGGAGGCTTACAACCGCAAGGTGGTAATTCTAGTTCTGTGAAGGTGTAAAGGGTCATTTTCTCATTGAGCATGAAGAAAGTCTATAAAGCTGAGTGGGGTGGAGTCTAGTACTGCCACAATTTGTTGATTAATTGTTTAGTCTAATGAAAGAAAATGAGTTGCCAACTGTTTTGATAATCGATGAATCGTTTCAGTCATTTTTCAATCAAAAGTGTCAAACATTTGCTGGTTGCAGCCTCTTAAACTTAACGACTTGCTGCTTTTCTTTGTCATGTATGATAGTAAATGAAGAGTCTTTGGGTTTTGGACTGTTGGGTGGACAAAAGAAACAACTTGAAGACACTTTGGGCTCTGGAAAATTGTGATGAGAAGTTTATATATGTAATTTCATCAATTAATTGTGAAAACAATCAGCAGAATAATCGATAATGTACAGTAAGTACAGTAGAGCAGACCATCCAGAGGCATGTGAGCAACTCAAATTATCAACATACAGTGAAAGGCAGAGACAGGGGTCGTACTAGCTGGTAAGCCCAGTTTCCATCACACCACAGGAACTAGGAGACGGAATGCTGCAGAAATAATGGGACCAAAGCACTGTTATTATTATAAACAAGGTGAAACTTGCAGTAATAGTGTAAATAACTGTCAGTGTATACAGTGAAAATAAGTTACATTAACAAACACCACTGGCACACTGGTCTTCATCTTTTTAAACTGACGCTTATAGAAAATGTTACTAGGCCTTGGTGCAGTCTTTGTGCTGCTCTTGTAAATTCATTCACTTCATTAAAACTTCAAGTAAAAAATGTAAAATATTCTTTATTAAGACTCATCACTTCTCCACACACAACAAAACAAAATATATTTGATTTGATATGATTAATATGTGATGGTTCTGTTGTACTTCACTACTGCCCTGCAGTGTTTGTAACTGCCCCACATCCTGGACTGAGCAAAAGGTAAATTGGATTTGTTTCAGTATTGCTCCCCAGTCCCACCCATCAGGCCTTCGTTTAATGTTTCATTGACACCTAAAACAAGAGAATCACCAGAGGGCTGTGGCACACACCCAGCACTGAGAGAGCACGCCAGATAAATGATTTGTCTGCGATGGAAGCCTCTCAGAAAATTGTTCTTCTCAGCTGGGCGTGGTCAACTTCCTGAGGCAAACAGGAGTGGAGAGAGAAACTACTGTACTTCAGCAACAGCCTTGATTTTCGCTTGCCAACAAAACAATGAAAATCTATTTTGAACCCTATTTCTAACAAAGGCAGCAACATGATCAGCATGCTGTTGTTTTTCAAGAAATAAAAAAAATCAGTGGCTTAATTGTTGAAATCAATCTGGGTTGAGGTAACCATTTTCATCAACAGGAGAATCAAACAAGAAGCATGGAATCTGCAAAACAGTTTGAAGTTAGACTTTGACTTCTATTTGTTCTATTTTTTCAGGCAGTAGAATTTGAGTTTGTGATGTAAACATCCGACGGCCTGCTAACCCCCTGCAGATAATCATCTAAAAGAATAAATCGGATGCAAATCTTCTTTTCTTGAACATGGCAAACATCTACTTCTACTGATTTCTTTTAGTGAGCAGCAGATTTAACATCAACTGACTCTGTTTCAAAACCACCTGAAATTAAGCCTACAGAACATTCACACTTATAATTTTTTGACCTGTTAATCAGAGTTGGGTCATGGGTGGTTTATTAGTCTTCTGGCTTACAGCAGAGATCACAGCCGGGGTGTAGCAGCCCACATTAACCCCCCGCCAAACCCGGGGTTAAAGTGGGCTAGTCCAGTTTATACCCCAGGTTATAAAACAGGCTAGCCCAGAATATACCTCTCTAGTCCAGATTATACCCCCCTTGTGTTTTTCATAAATAAGTCTGTATTTCAATGTCCAGAGTTTTTTTTCCATCATAATTTATATATTTTGGGCTAGACCAGACTATATCTCTCCTCTCCAGATTATACCTCCTTATTCTTTTAGATTTGAGCGCTGCTTTTGATACTGTGGATCATGCTATTTTACTGGATCGGCTTGAGAACTGGGTTGGCATCAGGGACACTGCTCTTTTATGGTTTAAATCTTATTTATCTAACAGGACCTTCTCAGTAGCCTTGAGTAATGCCTCCTCTTCTGTGGCCCCTCTCACCTGTGGTGTTCCCCAAGGCTCCATCCTTGGGCCTTTACTATACAGTATATACATGCTGCCACTGGGAGACATTATACAAAAATACAATGTCCAGTATCATTGTTACGCCGATGATACTCAATTATATGTCCCTTTAAAAACCAGTGAAGAAGGTAATTTTTATTTTAATCATCTTTTATCTTGTCTGTCTGAAATAAAGTGCTGGATTTCCCACAACCTTCTCCAACTAAATGAAAATAAATCTGAAATAATAAATTTTTGTCCCCCTAAATCCATCCCCATTTTAAAACAACATCTTGGTCCTCTGTCCTCCAACATCACACCTGCAGCCAGAAACCTGGGGGTTATCTTTGACAGTGACCTTAATTTGGTCACAAAGTGTTGTTCAGTCTTGCTTTTATCAGTTGAGGACGATCTCAAAGATTAAGACTTTTCTTTCTCGCTCTGACCTGGAGAAGGTCATCCATGCTTTTATTTTATCTCATTTAAACTATTGCAATTCTTTGTATTCTGGGTTAAGCCACAAAGCACTTTCACGCATTCAGCTTGTGCAAAATGCAGCTGCTCAGCTTTTAACTAACACGAGGAGACAAGATCACATCAGCCCTGTTTTAGCCTTTCTTCACTGGTTACCAGTTAGTTTTAGAATTGAGTTTAAGATTTTACTGATCACTTTTAAAGCACTTCATGGCTTAGCCCCCAGCTACATCGCTGAATTGCTCCTCCCCGATGAGCCTGGACGCAGCCTCAGATCCTCAGATAGAGCTCTGCTGGCTGTTCCTGAGTCCCGCCTCAAGTCCAAGGGTGACCGAGCTTTTGCGGTCAGGGCCCCTCAGCTCTGGAACTCCCTGCCCGAGGATCTGAGGCTTGCAGAATCAGTAACATCTTTTAAATCACTTCTTAAAACACATCTTTTTATGAGAGCCTTTTATTGATTTTAACACTTGATCTTATTGTCAGCATGTTTTATTGGTTTTTGTTGTTTGTTTAAATTATTCTTACTATTGGGGTCTTTTATTTCATTTTATGCATTCTTTGTTTTAATTTGTTTGATTTTATTGAATCCTTTTGTTTTATCATGTAAAGCACTTTGTAACCTTGTTTTGAAAAGTGCTATACAAATAAAGTTTATTATTATTATTATTATTATTATTATTGTGTTTTTCATAAATAAGGTAACTCGGGGGAATAATATACTGTATTTAGTTTTAAGTAATAGATAAAATACAATTACAAATTTAGAAATTGAAGAAACATTAGGAAATAGCGATCACAAAGTCATCAGATTTGACCTTAACTTAACAAATGAGAAGACTGAGGTCATGTATATATACTGGCGCTCTTGCTTTTGTCTGTCACTGTGCCTGATGCGTTATATCTTGAGAATGTGTCAGAGCACTTCAATGTTGTTACCAGTGTTTAGATATATGTTTTGTTAGCTCATGCTTCATTGTAGTCTGCACTTTAGTTTAGTTAGATTAGTTTGCAATGGCATTTCAGCGATTAAAATTGTGTATTTTAGTTTATAAGGTTGTGTCATCAGCGTGAGAAATAAATCTTTCCTGCCTGTCTGAGAAACAGCAGTGTCTGCCATATTTACTGCCACACTGAAAGAGAGACAGAGAAGAGAGCGACTGAGATGCAGCCAATTAAGAAGCCATTTGGAGTGTGGACAGGAGCAGTGTGCTTTATCCTCACTGTAGTCCAGCTCCTGCTCACCGCCCACAAACACGAAACACTTGTTACTTTACATAAAAACAGAAACATCAAATACTGATGTTTAAAGTGTAACTGCCATCCAAAGTCAGCTAGCTCCCTCCCTCCTAGCAGATTTTAAAAAATTCGTGGCATCATGGCAACGTAATGTTTGATGGGACAGGTAAGGAGACACCGACACATGGACAGTGTGTCAGACTGACCAGAGCTCAGTGTAGCAGGAACAGCCAGCTGTTAGTCAGAGCTAACCAGCCATGAGCAGCTGCTGTCAGACTCTGTGTCCGTGCTGGAAACACAGAATCTGCTGGAGCTTTGACAGTCAGAAGCACATTCATCGTCTGTTGTATAAGTTTCTGTGTTGTAGCTGAGCTACCGTCTCAAGGGAGGCTGAGAGGCTGCCTCCTGTGTGTGTGTGTGTGTGTGTGTGTGTGTGTGTGTGTGTGTGTGTGTGTGTGTGTGAAGTGTCAATACATAGTTGTAGCCCTCCTGTTTATCATGGGATGATCATCAAGGGAAAGAATGCAGTCTGGTGGTGCTTCTACAGCCATCAAAAAGACAAGTCTGAACCACTGCGCCAGAATTGAAAAAAAATACTAAATAGAGGGTTAACAAAATATAGTGTAAACTCCTGTGAACAATGAGTCTCGATCATCAGCTATTTGAAAATGGTCACATGTTCCCTCTCAACGGTTGGAGCTGACTTAAATTACTCCAATCTGTCATAGAACCATTTGTTCTCAACGGTTGTGTGTTGTGGGGTCCTCTTTCCTACCAGAATTCAGCCCAATTAGACTAACATCCAACCAAAATAATGCATTCAGAGTTCTGCAAAAGCATCTTGCAGGTGCACAGAAAGACCACACACACACACCCGCAGAGCTGAAACAGGCAAATTCCCTTTGTACTTCAAAATTCAAAATAGAGCAATCAAATCAAATATTGGCTTTTTATGTTCAGCTTCCCGTTCTTTCTATCTACATTGCAAACTATAGTTGAATCATTATTATTTTTTGCACAAAATGTTAATTTGTTTTTTGTTTTTTTTAATGAATGAATAATTATTCAGGGAAATTGAAAATGGCTGCCACCGTGCTTTTCAGAGATCTTGAGCTTGAGACAATCTACTGAAAATCATCGCAATCCTCTGTAATATTATCCCTAGATTATTAATCTGGGATAATTACAATATATTTTATCCTATTGTGTGGGTATCCGACACAAAAGATATTGGATTTTTAGTAGTGGAGTCTAAAATCTAAGGCTGAATCCCAGCCTTTCATTTCCAAGGACTACTTCCTCTTCAAGCACGTCTAAAATCATGCCACCAAAGGTTGTGAAAAGTGATGAGGACTTAACCACCTCTGCAAAGGTACGTGACCTCCTAGAACAACAGAAGTTCTTTTACAAGGACAGGAGAATACCTACAAGGTTTGGTTCCTTTGATCATGGACTCCTTTTACAAAAGACTCGATGGGGTGTTAAAGGAGCTATGTGACTTCAATCAAGTCTTCAATACACTCAGAAGGATGTGGATGAGTTAAAATCACTGTCTGACAAATTGTTGTTAGTTTCTCAGATATAAGGACAGGCTTGCTGTACTGGACAAAGTGAAGCACCATAAAGGAACAAATATCTTTGTTAATGAAGACTACTCAGAAACTGTTTGACAGAAATGCAAGGAATTGATCCAAGCAATGAAAGAGAGCAGAAAGGGAGGGGACATTGCTTATCTGAGATATGATTAGCTGATTACTCACCATCCCTCTAAAACATCTGGGGAATAGAGAAGTGATTCCCATCAAATTCTAATGAGTGAAACTATGAAAGTATTTTATATGTTTTTTTTGTTTAAAACAGTTACCTATAAATATTACGAGTCACAAAAATGTTCAAAATGCCGAAATTGCATGGGTTTAGGTATTCACTGTTCTCTTTGTAAAAATGGGTTCCATTTAAAATGTACTCCAGTTCCGAAAACGACATCTTGTATTTGGACATCACACTGTACATCTGTGATAACTGTGCGTTAGTGTTCCCTTTCTATGCATTTAATGATGAAGAATTTCTTGTGTTATTAGATTATTAAATATTAGCTGTTGGCCTTGAAGGCGTTCTCCCAGAAAAGTTATTGTAACACATATTTATGTTTTTAAGGGTGTATTTTTTAACGCGAAACATAATGTTTTCCTAAATGTAAGTATTTTTGTTACCTTAACCTAACCAAGTAGATTTGTCACCTAAACCTAACCGAAAAATTTAAATAATTATTTTTTAAAAAAAACAGCCTGCAAACCCCAGTCTCCCAGGTAAAAACCCTACATTCAACCCATTCAGCCACAGAACCACACTGGCTATTTGGGATTTGGGATCAGCCAGGCCTCCTGCATTCACCTCAGCCTTCTTTCTTTGTTTGGTTTGTTGCACCCACTAACATCCTTCCCTGATTTTCTCTCCCACACACCCCATTAGTTAGTTAATATGTTTATTCATTTGTGTAAAATACATTATTTTTTGACTGATATATCTGTGTTGCTTCTTGTTGCTTTTTGTTGTTTTGAGCCAGAATTTTTCCTGTATTTAAGCAATATTTCATTATGTTAATGCCAATAAAACCAAATTGAATTGAATTGAGAGCTCAAGCACAGATCCTGTGGGGGATGGAGGGGACGCCACCCCAACTTCTGAAAAACTTTACATTGTCGCCTTCAATAAATTATTTGTATATAAATTATGTAATTGAAAATATATATTTAAGAGAAGCTGACTCCACTTTTGAAATAATTGACACATAAACACACTTAAACCTGTATTTAAAAATGCTGAGATGGCATTAATCAATTCCCCGTTCTGATTTCCCTCCATGGCATGTTTAGTCCTGCTCCGCCCTCAGGTGGTGGAGGACTGCTACAACACACAGAAGGAGCACAACTTTGCCAAATATGGGCTCAAACTGTTAAAGGCAAAGTGAACCTCCCCAATTACTGCAGTGTTCAGATCCTTTACTTAAGTAAAATTACTAATGCCACACTGTGAAAATACTCCTCAAGTCCTGCATTCAAAACCTTACTTATATAAATTATGCAAGTATTATCAGCAAAATGTACAAAGTATTGAAAGTAAAAGTACCTATAGTGCAGTAAAAGATTCCCTGTCAGTGTTTCACTATAATATCTGATGTTTTGAATTAATATTACTGCTGCATGAATACATACATGTTGCATTTTACTGCTGTAGATGTTTAAGTTGAGCTCATTTGAACTACTTTATATACTGTCGGCTAGTTTCATGTACAGCAATGCATCATACTCTATAAGATCATCATGTTTGTTGTTTTCAGCTTTGTGACAAATGCATTTTCCAGCTAATCCAAGAAGATTTTAAGTGGCTAAAGTTTAGTTGAGAAGTAGGAGAATTTTCTCAACCCATAAAAAACACATTCACATTCACAATCAAAGTCATCAATTTTGGAGATGCAGGGTTTTCACTGGACAAGAAGTATGAAAAATTCAATTAATTCAAACTGACACGGAGTGAAACTGGGGCCCTGAGGGTTAGGGTTTCATTTACTTAAGTAAAAGTAATACGATCCCAGTGTAAAAGCCCTGACTGACAAGACAACAAAACATTTAAATAATCAAGTCTGGATGAAACAAAGAATTAAGATTTCTGCATCAGCCATGGACAGGAAAACCAAATTTTTAAAAAACATTTTATTGCATAAGTGAAAAAATCTGATTTTGGTTATTTCTTTAATGTGCCGATCAAAAGAGAGTGTGGGATCAAATGTAACACCAAGATTCTTGACACTTCAACTTTGAGAAATCAGACAGTTAGCAAGAGTTCCCTGATCAAACTGGTGTCTAAGTCTAGCGGGGCCAATGACCAACATCTTAATTCTATCAGAATTTATAGCAGGAAGTTACCTGACATCCAGTTTTTCACTGCAGACAACCAGGCCTCTAGATTTGTAATTTGAGAATAATTGTCTGTCTTTACCAACACATACAGCTGAGTATCGTCAGCATAACAGTGAAAATTTATAACTGCGTATGATTTGGCCAAAAGAACTGAGCTCTGAGGGACTCCTGTTCTGGCCATGGCCATAATAGCCTGTACTTCCCAGTGTTCTCATGAGTTTTTCCCTCCCTTGTGTTTCTGCCTTCCTGTGTGTGTGTGTGTGTGTGTGTGTGTGTGTGTGTGTGTGTGTGTGTGTGTGTGTGTGTGTGTGTGTGT
>JBBPCS010043608.1:0-19996 GCA_037974645.1 Hollardia meadi
CTCGTTCATTCTGGTTTGTGAAAGCAAGTAACTATGATATCTCCATGTGATCATATGGAGATTTTGATCTCCATATGGTCACCATCATATGGCGATATGATCTCCATACCAAGCTGACTGGCTTCCTCTGTAATATTTGCCACGCACCGCCACTGCTGATCCAATGAAAACAAGTTCCCACAGAGCTGACATTTTGGAGATGCAATTTTGTAATTTGCTGGTGGTCCCTGTTTGCAGCTGTTCAGGGCAGCTAATGTTTCAATCTGTAATTACCATTGAGAGAGTCACTCAGGTAGATCTTGTATCTCAGGGAGTTGCAGAGCTGGATGCCTACAAACTTTCGGTACCAAGTTCTCTTCACATACTGCTTTCCACTGCATTCAGAGTAGGCATCGGATTTAAATGGGATCTGAGTCCAGATGGCATCTTTGCCTGTGAGGAATTCATTAGAAGCAAAAGCTTAAGATATTTCTGTTAACTGTGTAAACAAGATCCAAAGCTATTGACAGTTAAACATTTAAAAAGTAAAATTTGCTGGAACATACTAATAAGACGGAAAAACAAAAGACTATTCACCTGAAACATTTTCGCTCACTCGTGGATCCGCTACAAACGTGAGAGAAAATTGCAATGAATAACGTCATCAAAACAACCTAATATCAACACAGAGTCATGAAACATCTTGAATCATTGTGCTAGACAAACCCAGATTTGTAGCAGAGCCCATTTGGCGTAGTATTTGCAATGTTCAGGCCCAACAGGCTGTGCTTTGATTTCACACGGACAGGAGGCCAAATAAGCATTCCCCTCTCAGTGTTTAAAAACATTCAATCAACTCAGGGCTGCACTTTATGATTGGTGCAAATTTAGCTTGATAGAAATGAGCCTCAGAGGACATCTGGTGAGCGGACAAGACCCTTGAGTCTTAATAAGTTAGACCCCATGTGCCATGTTGAAATCATTAGACTCACAATAGCCCACCTTCTGAGATTCAAAGCAATGCTAATCACTACCTGATAATTAGAAACACATACAGTGTCAGCGCAAACACATCAGAGTTGATCAGGAATTTCCTCTAGTGTGACTTAATGGATTAGACAGTTTGTAAAACTTGCCTGATTCTGTGCTAAAAGACACAGGATCACTGGAGGGTCCGGTTCCCAGCTCGTTCTTTGGTGTTACTTTGAATTCATAACTGAAATAAAATAGAAAAAAGGGAATAAAAGACAGAATCCAGTCTTCAATTCAAATTACTCCCAACATCCGAGCTGGGATGCATAATGTTTTCATGCCTTTGATGGCTAAGAATGGGTCCCACCACTCACATGCACACAATCGCAGGAAGAACTGATGGTTATTCCACGTCCTGCGTTCAGATGTCCTGGCAATAGCTAGGCCAGCAAACCCAGCCCGGGGGACGGTTCTGGTGAATTCTGAGACTCCAGATGCAGGGATCTAACTAAAATCTCAGTCACATACTACATCCAGATTTCCTAAGCTTTGTGTCACTTTGTTCATTTTTATGTGCAATAACATAATTCAGTGCATGGGTTGCAAAAGTAGAAGTGAATCTGAAGATACCTTTCAACAAGCTCCGTTTGCCTGCATGCTTCTTCTACCTCTAAGGGTAGAACAGGGTTAAACAACACACACTATAGCATTAATGGCAGACTCCCATTAACCTCATCGTTATTGCCAGCCACTGTTTACTGCAGTAATGTAACGTAACAGACATGGAGTCAAACCCGGGCCACTGTAGTAAGGACTCAGTATTGGTACATGAGGAGACAACTACCAGGTGAGCTACTGGACGCCCTGTCAGTGTCATTCTGAACAGGACTCCATTACAAATTTTAACGAACATTTTCAGGAGAAAAGCTTATAGGAGTTAAAGTATGAGGAAACTGTCAATGTCTTCCACCATTCAGTCAATCCACCATTATTGTAAAGATGAAGCAGTCGGAGAACACAAAGAAAGCCTAGCTAAGACTCATGTTTGTTTGCCGAAGTTGCTCATCATCTCCCCAGTTCTATTCTTCATACATGTTTACAATCTATCTCTAATTTTGTCATCCTGATTAACCTGTTTGTAATTTTACTATGTTGGTCTATTCTCTATACACAATATTTTTTGCATGTTGCATCTCCTGGGAGAGGCATCCCTCCTCTGTTGCCCGCCCTGAGGTTTCTCCCCGTTGAGGATTTTTGGGAGTTTTTTCTCATCCAAATCAAGAGTCTAAAGATCAAGGGTGTCATGCTGTACAGACTGCGAAGCCCATAGAGGGGATTTGTGATATTGCGGTTTGTGATATTGGGCTATATAAATTAATTTGAAATGACTTGACTTGGGTGTACACATTAAGTGTACCTGATAAATTGGAGGGTGAAAGAAAATAAAAGGTTAAGGCAGCATGTCCCATTTAGACATAATGTCTGAGTCACGTACTTGCTCTCTGGTTTGAGATTCTCCACGGCTGTGTGTGTCTGGTTGGTCGTCAGTACAGACACCTCCTCTCCATTTGGTCCTTTGGAGGTGGATACAACTTCATACTCTGACAAAGAAGTCAGGATATCAGTGTGCTTTAAGTGACACAAGTCAGAAGTCATTAATTATTTTAAGCTCTTTTCCAGAAGGTAAACTGTCACAATCTGGAGGGATCTTCTTGATTGAAATGAAGGAAAAGGGGAAAAAAGTAAACACCAACCAAAAGGAACTGAGAAAACCGAGGAACCCAAACATTGTCGATATATCGGTTGTTATTAAGAATCTTTAAAGAATTGATAAAATATTATTAACCACAAATTGCATCCTAATTGGAACCTTTAGTTACAGTTAATTACAATCATTTATCAAGTATGGCTTATAAGAACGTGGTTCTATTTACATCTGTACCACCTGCTGTCATGAATGGAGGTACACCACGACTGAGTGGAGAGGGAGCTCTTGTATGTACAAGAGCTCATTTTCAAAAACTAAGCTAAACTTGCGAACAGGTATAACAGGGTCCAAGCACTCAGACAAAAACCCTAACCAAGGTGATTGGGAAGCGGAGAGCATCACTAAATAGAGCTTTAAAGCCCAGTTTTCTCACTCTTTAAAAATGTCAGCCATTTAATTTACATGCACCGTACCTCTGGTTTCATTGTCAGATTTCTGCCAGTCAAGAATGACGAATGACGGGCAGCCCTCCACAGTAACCACAGTGACATTGGAAGGAGGTATGCGAGGAGGACCGGTCACATTCTGATCGTTGCCATCGTCGTCAGGGAAGTAAGTGAGGGAGGAGGTGATAGAGCACGGCTCATCTGGCTTCTTATCTGTCTTGTAGATCACATGGGGAGCTATAAGAAGGGCAGAAATTATTCATTTATCCATGCCACCCTTTTTAAACTCTTGTTTCTTCATGCAGTAGTACCGAGTAGTGTCACTAGAGAGCTATTGATTTCAATGCGAGGGAGATGTAAATTGGCCCTGATGAAGTCTTACCTACAAAGCGCTTCTTGCCCATGATGTCTACCTCTGACGTCGGCATGGGCCTGAATATGGAGGAGTTTTCATTCATGTCAAAACGAGTGCCTAAAAAAAGAAACAGGAGAGAGGAATTGGGGTTAGTTTGATGTGTCAGCCTGGCAGCTCTCTCTGTCCTGATTTTTACAGCTCTGGCCCTGGTCAATGACCAGGCAGCCAAACACCTGCTCTGGACTGCACTCGAACTCTGTGAAAATGTTCTCCTTTCTTTTTCTTACAACTACACACATTTGCAAGCTGCATAACCAATATCTCCTGATCTCTTTTTTGTTCTCGTTCATGGAGGTACTTAATTTTGCCTGCAGGGTATGAAAGCAGTTTTGATAATCACAGTCATCAAAGAGTCATAATTTTCCTCCAAAGATACATGAAACGTTGTGTCATTCGTACTGTTTACTGCCGGCGCGGAGGTGGTTGTCTCCTGTCTGCGCTCTTGCTTGGGCTTCGCTGTGACCAGAGCAAAAGGCTTCAAGATGGACTCCTTGTCTCCTTGTTTCAGGTCCATGAGTTTATCTAAGGACAGAGAGCAGGAGGGGGAGAAATCAGTTCTTCATCCTCATCATCTAAATCACAGTCACTAAGAAATGTGATCCATCTGCTCTGGCCATCCTCACTGAAGTAACTCAGTGGCCTTTTCCTGGCTGATGAAAGATCAGAGACTGCTTGTTCACTAATATCTCTTGTCCTCTTTAAAGGGGAAATAGGGTTTGCCAGAATACATCTACTGAGACCAGATGCTAAAAACATGAACTTACAGATACAGAGGGCCGCCCATAAGGGGGGAAAAAGGGGAAAGCTCTCTAGGGCCCAGCCGCTATAGGGGGGCGCATGAAGGTCAGCAATAATCATGTTCATCCAAATAAAACCAAATTTTATTTAGAACCAAAATACTCACCATGATCTATTCAAACAAAAAAATAAATAAACATTTTGTTTATTTAGGAGAGAGAGCACTCTCATGTCTTGATATGAATAAAGATTTGGGGAGGGCCCATTCACTGGACCTTTTCAGGGGCCCAGTCATTGCTGTGGGCAGGCCTGAGATACATACATACATATGCACACACTACTTGTGCACATAAGTACACTTATGTAGGGAGAGAGAGAAGGGTGAGAGATAGAAATTAGTGACAGAGAGAACAGTGTGAGACGCATACGATCGAAAACACTTTCGTGCTATAAATATGACGCCACAGCCTGTTAGATTAGGTTAAGACTGGAAACAGAGCGTAACAGCTAGCCCGACTCTGTCCAAAGATTACAAAATTCACATTACCAGCACCATAAAGCTTACATGTAGGCCTAATATCTTTTTGTTTTCTATACAAAAAGGAATGTAAAAACGACATGTTGTGGTTCACCCAGGGAGCTAGTGAATAACAATTTTCTTGGCTAGGAGCTGTGACTTCCTCAGGTCTCCGTCGTTGTTGTTGTTTTTCAGGTTTTGCTATCTTAGGACAGAGTCAGGCTAGCTGCTTTCCCCTGCTTCCAGTCTTTGTGCTATCATAACTGGTACCTGGCTGTAGCTTCATATTTACCATACAAACATGAGAGTGGTGTCAATCTTCTCATCTAACGCTCAGCAAGAAAATAAATAAGGTTTCTGTCCAAGTTTCCTGTAACATTTTTTTTCTAGCTTCACTTCCACAACAGAATTCTTGATAATGCTCCTTTATATCATTTTATAAAAACAACTTGGCTTGTATATGGTAAACAGTATAATAATATGTTAAATGATGAATAAAAATCTAATTGCTCTACAGAGGGGTGGGAGAGGTATTTTCTAGATCCATAGGAGGATGAAGGAAACGTATGAGAACCACTGTCTTAAGAATCAGCTTAAGTGTAACTTTCCCTTGGCTTGGTGTGTGTGTATAATTACAGTATAAGGTAAAGCAATGTTCAATGTTTAATACAGCCATCACTGTTTCCCTCACCGTGGTCACTAGGTTTCCCCACAAGGTTGGGTCTCTTGTTGACAGGAATAGTGGGACGCAGAACTGCAGGGAATTGTGGGAAACAAGAGTCGATTTCAGATTAAAAATCACATTGAAACAGAAGAGGGGGTCGGCACTGAAGAGGAGGCACAAAACTGAAAAGAAGTGTTGTAGGTTATTTTGATAGGGCTATAATGACGAAAGACAGTGAAGTTTATAGAGTCAAAAAGATGGACATATTTAGCAGGGCAGAAAATCACAGTAATACTTTGTTTTGTGCAATGAGTGCACAGACATAGGCATAATACAAGGAACAATAAAGCATATAAAAGCCAAGCAGACTGCATGTGAAATGCTGAAAACTTTGTAAAAGAGTAAAATAACCATGAAACTATAAACCAGAAAAATAACTGAGGGATTTAACAATCCTGAGTAAAAATAACTTTTTTGCATGATTTTGACTTCCTTCAGTGAAAAAAGTATTTTAGATCTGATGCTGACCACAAAATTTTCCACAAAATTCTCGCACCACAGACCAAACAATAAACTAAAGATTAAGCCAAGCTGTGAGACAAAGACCAGATCAGTTTCACTTTAAACTGCTTGAAGGAATAATTGGCTTTAGCAATAATCACAAGGAAGAGCAAGGCTTTGTAATAAAAAATGAACCTTAGCTACTGTCAGCCTCAGATTTTTTTTAACACGGGGGTTTCGACATGATTTTATGTTGTTAAAATAAAACATAATCTTACTAAATCTTGTTATCTTAGAGGAGAAGCTCTGGGAGGCTTGACACATGAAGTGTTCATTACATGTTCCATATCCAAGTTTCTTAGAGGTAATCTATTTTAACTGTTGTGATTCATTTCCAGAGAATCCACTCCTTTTTTTTGAATTTGTTTCCTCCCTGGAGCTGACCTTCTCCTGGTCACCATAAATCAGTGATCTCCCAAGAGAAAAGAGTTGAGGCTATCAAGACAAACTGAAACAACATCTGCCAACATGTCTCACTGATTAACACTGAGAATACATCCTTGGAGTGCCTCTGACTCACACAAGGTATAACAGACAGGTAATGGTTAACATATGTTCATACATTAAGTCACACAATAAGATGATGCAGTAATTTAAATGCCAGTCTCAATATATACAAATACAAAAGTCAGGGGTAAATGAAGTGAAGGACTGACAGCTCAAATGAGTGATGTCATGAATAACTGGGCAGGAAATGAGAACAGTGCCTTCATGATGTAATGTGATAAGGTGTGATGTCAACAGTTTACATGTCAACAATGTGTCTATGGTGTATATAATATGATATGGTTTATATTCAAAAGTTTCTGCAGAGGGGGTTTTTGGTTTGCTGCCGCACAATAAACTCCTCAAACAGAGGGCGAGTCTGTGATGTGCCAAAGTTCCCAAGGCTCAGATATGTGATGTAAAACAGCAACAGTGGTGTGAGCGCTGGTTTTTCCTCTACAGGGCGAGAATGTGAAAATACAAGCAATCAAAACACGATGTGGACATTTAGTCCAGAAAAATATTCCCACTGAAATATATACCAGTTTAACACACACCTGGATGGACATTGTCTATTACACACCTGCAGTGCACTATAATCAAAGTGCTGAAACTAATTTAAGTTGAACTGCCAACATGAAACTGAGCGCTATTAAACTGTTGAGGATATGCTCTAATTCACAAAATAGCAAACTTTGTACCAGCCTTTGTTTACAGTAAAAACAAATGCAAAGGAGCTGTTTGTTCAAAGAAGTGTTAATGAAATATTTGTTGCTTGTTTTTTGCTTCATGGGGGCAGAAAGGTAAACTACGTTTATGTTACGTCTGTTTAGAAAGGTACAGTCTTTGAGAGCTTTGTGTTCGGACGTGTGTGCAGGACAACAAGCAAAATGACTATTCATTTCTGAAGAGCTGCTTCCAGAGAGCCTTGTGACTCCTTGAAGACCCCTGAAACCATCAAAGTTTCCAGAAATAACACACACCAGCTGTGACATGGGACTGAAGCACAACCTCTCATCACAACTCTAAACAGCAAGGAGTGAGCAGAGCGTCACCATTAATACATGTGGTCCAGACGTGGTTTGAATTACTCTTTAAAATGGATTAAATTACTCTAATTAACTGAGCCTGCCTGGCAGAATGGAAACAATGTGAGTGACCAATAACGGGCAAACCACACTCACCCTTCACAACAGGCAGGCTAAAGCTAATTCAAACTAGTTCCTGATTACAGGTCTATATGTGCTGCAAAAATAATGTGGAGAGGACAGGTATGCAGAAATTCTTGGCTTCAGTCTCAGTCAAGTATAAGCTACTGGGACTATATGTATTGGACAACACAGGCCATGACCAGACACAAAACGTCACACTGACAGACAAGTTGAAAATCAAGAAGCATGAGAGAGTTGTGACACAAAGCACAGGTCAGTGTGACTGTGGGATGGGACATAACAGTGCCTTTTAGGTTAGTGAGTGAGGAACACTGAAAGGCAATTATCTTGGTTTGTCTTTACCGGGTTTCTCTTTGGACCACACAGGTTTAGGGAGAGCAATGCCCCTATGATGCACCCCATCAGCTGTTGGAGGGAGAAAAAGGTCTGTTATAAAAATGTTTTGTGTTACTGTGGCAAACATACTAATATCAAACAAGATGAAAATCATTAAGAAAATACCCTTTCTCTTCCTTTCTCACTATTTTCTTAATTTTCTTGCTGTTTAATGTCAGTAACAGCAAAGCTGGAGACTTGTTTGCGTGTACAACCAATTATTCTGGATATAAAAATGAAATTGCAATGACTTTTAAACATAATTTCTATCATTTGACATTTCTTATTCTCTATTTTTCTGTAACTCTTGGGGGAGTGTGCATGTGTGTTTGTAAAAGGAAGAGATACAGAGAGAGAAAGAAAAAGAGAGACTGGCTGTGGCAGCTGTACTGTCTACATGGTGCTTGGCTTGGCATGGTTGGTGTAAAATGTGGTGTGTCCTGGCCAGTGCTGTGGCCAGACTTCCCACTCGGCCAGCAAGAGGGATTGTAAATCATGTTAACAATCCTGACCCCAGAGACGCCGCTGCTGCTCGTGGTGAAGCTGTGAAATATAAACCGAGCACATGTGGCAGAGCGTGGAGAACATATGGACTGTATGGTGAGGTGAAGCAGAAGATTGCGCGGGCGAAGGAGAAAGGCACAAGCATCTAAGTGTCTATTGCATTAAAACACAGATAGTGTGCTGAATCAAGAGCCATGAGTTTATGTGTCCTCTATAGATGCACAGCTGCAGAAGAGAGAGTGAGAGAGTGTTGACAAGAGCGGGTGACCTGAGGTTGCTACTTGGGAAGAAAGAATTGAGTACTCAATTACCCCCAGGTGTGCGGGAGCTGAGAGAGGTGGTGAATGCCTTGGATGGAGAAAATGGTCGGACACTGTTACGAGTGGAATGGGGAGGAACCCGGGGGTGAGACAGTGTGGTGTTTCTTCCTGCTGGAGGAGCTGATGAGCTAATGGGAGAATGAGGAACTTCAGCAATGGATGATCTGTGGATGCCAGTACCTAGATGTGCAGAAAAGTAATTGAGGTTAGGGATGATCCAGTTCTGAACTTGACAGCTTTACCTAGATGGAATAAATGATAGAGCACATTAGTGAAAAAGAATGTAGAAGAGTGGACAATGAATGAGATGACAGAGAGGTGTAAATGAGATCAAAAGTTAGCCAGACTTCTCTGGTCGTAAGTGGACATGGGTGAGGTGAGTGTGCTGGGTTGAAAATGGAGGCACACATGGAGGCAGGGAAAAAGATGGGTTGGGGTGGTGTAGGGTGGTATGATGGAAATGGAGATGGGGAAGCAGTGACATTATCCAGTGGTTTTAAGTACAACTGAAAGCACTTGGTTCCACGTGACTTGACGAAAGCAGAGATGGCAATGGGACAAACTTCATGGTGTTTACCCTGATTGTTACTACCAGCCTTCTCTGTAGCCAGGGCAGGTCTTGGTAGAGGCTTGCCCTCTTCTGGTGGACTAGGAGCTGTATGAAAGAAAACTCACTATTTATTTAAGATAATATATATGTGAATATATTTTTGGCTTATATCCCTCACTAATTTGTTAAAACACAAGGACATCACTGTGAGCTTTAAAATAATGCAGTTAGTGAGGGTATTTGTTATGATCATGACATCCACGAGGAGTTAACTCATGTAGTCAGACAATGCTGAACTCTCAATGGAAGACCAATTTCGATAGCATATGGACTCTCACTTTGTTTTACCAATTTAGAACATTTAATTATGGTTTGGAGGAGACTAAATATAAAATCTATTGCAAGGATACATTTTTAGCAACTCATCAAGATTACCTGAAAATGTATGGAATTTATTTACAATATTTATCTGGTTTTCCTTAAAACTCTATACAAATCAGCAAGTATTTCAATTAATATGCCCCTTTTTTAAATATAATTTTAGACAAGTGCTGATGGCAAAAAGTAGGGTCTTTACCCGTAGGGACAGCCTGCCTTGGTGTGACCTTGGTGGGATCAGAGTAGGTCCTGGTCTGAACCTGAAGCCAAGGTTGAGGTTGTGGTTGGGGCCTAGATGCAGGATGTGGCTTGGATAGAGGTTCAAGTTGGGACTGAGTCTTTGGTGAAGGTTGTGGTAGGGGAATGGGCTGAGAAGGAGTTACAGCTTGGACATGGGTCTTTGTTGGAGGTTGTGATTGGGGCCATGGCTGAATCTGTGAGTGAGGTTGTTGTTCGTCCCTTGTTCGGGACATTGGTTTTGGCTGCTTTTTTTGTTTAGGCGTTGGCTGCACTTTTGGTTGAGGTGGTTGTTGGAGCTTAGGGCTCTTTGGTCGAGGCTGTGTTTTCAGCTTGGGTTGGCTTTTGGGTTGAGGTTGTGCCTTCGGTTTGGGTTGGGAAAAATGTTTCTTTCGTTTAGGTGAGGATTCGGCCTTCGACTGCTTCTTGGTGGTTTTTTGAGGCTCTTGACTGATTTTTAGTTGAGGCTGTGTTTGGATGTGTGGCTGTGTTGTATATTGTGGTTGAGGTTGGGCCTGTATGTGAGTCTTTGGTAGTGATTGTTGGGTCTGAGGTATGTGCTGGAGTGTTGGTTGAGGTGTTTGATGATGTGCCACAGTTGTGGGCCGGGGAGTTGGTTGAACTTGACGCTCGGTCTGGGTCTTTAGATGTGGTTGTAGTTGTGTTTGAGGTTGGGCCTGGTGTTTTGCATGGAGTGTTTGTTGAGGATGTGGTTCAGCCTGGAGCTTGGTTGTGGTTTGAGGCTCTAATTTGGGATGTGACTTTGGATGAGTTTGTAATTGAGAATGGGTTTGGAGTATTGGCTGGGATGTTGGTTGGTTTTTAGGTTGCATTTGGGGTATGGGCTGGGATATTGATTGGGGTTGGCGTTGATAATTTGGTCGGGTCTGGAGCATGGGCTGCAATGTTTGTGGGGGTTGTGGTTGAGGTTGCTTTTGGGGTTTGGGCTGGGGTGTTGGTTCAGCTTGGGGGTGTTGTTGGGTCTGGAGTATGGGTTGGAATTTTGGATTAGGTTGGGTCTGGAATATGGGCTGAGATGTTGGTTGGGGTTGTTCTGTCTGGAGCATAGGTTTGGGTTGGGATGTTGGTTGGGGTTGTTGTGTCTGGAGTTTGGGCTGAAATGTTGTTTGGGGTTGGGTCTTGAGTATGGTCTGGAATGTTGTTTTGGTTTGGATCTGGATTATGGGCTGGAATGTTGCTTGTGGTTGGGTCTGGCATATAGGCTGGAATGTTGGTTGGGGTTGGGTCTGGAGTATGGGCTTGAATGTTGGTTGGGGTTGTCGTTGTTGTTGGGTCTGGGGTTGAGGCTGGAATTTTGGTTGTGGTTGAGGTTCATTCTGGGGCTTGGGCTGGGATCTTGGTCTGGGTTGTGGTTGGGTCTGGAGTATGGGTGGGAATGCTGGTTGTGTTTGGGTCTGGAGTATGTGCTGGGATATTGTTTGGGGTTGTGGTTGAGGTTCGTTCAGGGGTTTGGGTTGGGATATAGATTGGAGTTGGGTCTGTAGTATGGGCTGGGATATTGGTTGGGGTTGGGGTTGTGGTTGTTGTTGGGTCTGGGGTTGAGGCTGGAATGTTGGTTGGGGTTGTGGTTGAGGTTCGTTCAGGGATTTGGGTTGGGATGTTGATTGGGGTTGTGTTTGGGTCTGGAGTATGGGCTTGGATGTTGGTTGAGGTTGCGGTTGAGGTTCGTTCAGGGGTTTGGGTTGGGATGTTGATTGGGGTTGTGTTTGGGTCTGGAGTATGGGCTTGGATGTTGGTTGAGGTTGTGGTTCGTTCAGGGGTTTGGATTGGGATGTTGATTGGGGTTGGGTCTGGAGTATGGGCTGGGATATTGGTTGGGGTTGAGGTTCGTTCAGGGGTTTGGGTTGGGATGTTGATTGAGGTTGTGTTTGGGTCTGGAGTATGGGCTTGGATGTCGGTTGGGGTTGTGGTTGTTGTTGGGTCTGGTGGGGTTGAGACTGGAATGTTGGTTGGGGTTGTGGTTGAGGTTCGTTCAGGGGTTTGGGTTGGGATGTTGACTGGGGTTGTGTTTGGGTCTGGAGTATGGGCTTGGATGTTGGTTGAGGTTGTGGTTGAGGTTTGTTCAGGGGTTTGGGTTGGGATGTTGATTGGAGTTGTGGTTGGGTCTGGAGTATGGGCTGGGATATTGGTTGGGGTTGTTGTTGGGTCTGGGGTTGAGGCTGGAATGTTGGTTGGGGTTGTGGTTGAGTTTCGTTCAGAGGTTTGGGTTGGGATGTTGATTGGGGTTGTGGTTGGGTCTGGAGTATAGGCTGGAATGTTGGTTGGGGTTGTGGTTGAGGTTGAGGTTTGTCTTGGGGTTTGGACTGGGATGTTGGTTGTGGTTGTTGTTGGGTTTGGGGTTGAGAATGGAATGTTGGTTGGGGTTGTGGAGGAGGTTTGTTCAGGGGTTTAGGCTGGGATGTTGATTGGGGTTGGGTCTGGAGTATGGTTTTGAATGTTGGTTGGGCTTGTGATTTTTGTTGGGTCTGGGGTTGAGGCTGGAATGTTGGTTGGGGTTGTGGTTGAGTTTCGTTCAGAGGTTTGGGTTGGGATGTTGATTGGGGTTGTGGTTGGGTCTGGAGTATAGGCTGGAATGTTGGTTGGGGTTGTGGTTGAGGTTGAGGTTTGTCTTGGGGTTTGGGCTGGGATGTTGGTTGTGGTTGTTGTTGGGTTTGGGGTTGAGAATGGAATGTTGTTTGGGGTTGTGGAGGAGGTTTGTTCAGAGGTTTGGGTTGGGATGTTGATTGGGGTTGTCGTTGGGTCTGGAGTATAGGCTGGAATGTTGGTTGGGGTTGTGGTTGAGGTTCGTTTTGGGGTTTGGGCTGGGATGTTGATTGGGATTGGGTCTGGAGTATGGTTTTGAATGTTGGTTGGGCTTGCGATTTTTGTTGGGTCTGGGGTTGAGGCTGGAATGTTGTTTGGGGTTGTGGTTGAGGTTCGTTCAGGGGTTTGGGTTGGGATGTTGACTGGGGTTGTGTTTGGGTCTGGAGTATGGGCTGGAATGTTGGTTGGGGTTGTGGTTGTTGTTTGGTTTGGGGTTGAGGCTGGAATGTTGTTCGGGGTTGTGAAGGAGGTTTGTTCAGGGGTTTGGGCTTGGATTTTAGTTGGGGTTTTGGTTGTTGGGTCTGGTGGATGGGCTGGAATGTTGGTTGTGTTTGGGTCTGAAGTATGGGCTGGAATGTTCGTTGGGGTTGGGTCTGGAGTATGGGCTGGGATGTTGATTGGGGTTGTGGCTCAGTTTGGAAAAGTTCTTTTGGTTGAGGTTGTGGTTGAGGCTGAGCCTTCAGTGGGGGCTTTATTTGAGGTTTTTGTGTTTGAGGCTTTGGTTGTGGTTGATACTGCAGCTGGAGCTGGGCATTTGGTTCTGGTCGTGCATGAGGTTGGGACTGGGGCTTTTGTTGTGGTTGACTCAGAGGATGCCCTCCATGTTTCTCCACATCTGTCTGGGGGACTGGCAGAGACGCCATGGTGGTTGTAATGTGTAGTGGAGGATGGAGCTTGGGAGCTAATGGGACCTTCAAGAAAGGAGGCAAGACAGATCTGGAGAGGTCTCCTCCTCCTGGGTTGTGTGAAAGAGAGAAAATACAGCCATGAAGCCACAATTGTGGTGAAAAATATAATTTCAATTATAGTATTATGTAGGAAAGGTTATTTTACAAAATGAAATAAAACAAAATTTTATATCATTGTCTAGAAAATGATGAAAGCAATACATAAAGGCATTTAGGGAACAGCTGAAATTTTGATCAGCTAAAGTGCCAACAGCTACTGGCCTGTGAACTCACAGAGCTAATATTTGGACTGAAGCGCAGGTTACACAATAACGTCTATCTGGCTCTAATCTGATAGAGGGGTCTAATTTCAAAGGCAGTCAGACCATATGGAGGTATTTGCAATGCAACAACCATGTTACTACAGACAGATTCAGCTAACAGGGCCAGGATGCCTGTGAGCAATGGCCATTCAAATCCGTTGGCTGTGCCTGTGTTGGCTATGAAACATGAGGGTTTAATAGTTGCTGATTGATGGATTGCTGTAGGGATTTTGATGGACCATTCTAAATTGATTGTTCAATCTGATCAGATGTTCACCTCAGCGAAAGAGAAGAAGAGAGAAAGGGAGAAAAAGTCATAAAATAAGAAGAGAGCAGAAAACAGCAGGAAGGCAAAACAAATATCCCAAGCCTTTAGTACCTCTACTCAACTTTATGACCATGTAATGGTTACAATACATGTTTGGAGTTGTTGGCTAATTCAGTGGAAATAACCAACCAACCAAATCAATGCAGCCCAATGCAGTGGATCCTTCAGAGAACTGAGGGCCACACAACACCAATCACGTTTACCTTGTAAATTTGAGCTTCTTGTATAGTTTCTACTTTTATCTTTAATATTATTTTATGAGTATTTCTAATTATTTATTTTATACTTTGTCTTTATACCTGTACTTATTCCTCCACCTGATTTCCACTCTGGGGATCAATAAAGGCTTATCTTATGTTATCTAAGCTTATTATCTTTAATTCAGCAATTTTCAAGTTCATCAATAGGAACAAAGCAGCACAAAATACTAAATGGGTTTCATGTTCTCTAAGCTTAGAGTTTCACTTCAACACATGGACAACTGACATAACGGTGGTCTGTTCATATTAAACTTTAACTAGTAATTGACGACTACTTGAATCTAAATGGCTGGTAAATATGTGGCCCCATGATATTTTCTAACATACTGAGTTGAAGAGGATCACATGAATGCTAAAACTGACTGGTGCAAAATTAACTGTGGGAAAATGAGGGTTGCAAATAATACAATCCATGCTGTATTTGAAAGAGCCTTTAGAATCGAACAGATCTATTGGGTCATATTCAGATGAATGCAGGCCCTGAATTGGGGTATTGTGTTTGTATGATATAACTCTTTATTTAATAAGAAAAAAGGTTACTTGCAAATATAATAAAAGATAAATGTTGGAGAAAGGTCAGGTGGCAGAAGGACAGGGTATTTCATGTACAAGAAAAGAAGAAGATAAAAGTCTGTTGCCTGTCCACTTCCTGCTGGACAGAGAGGAATTACTGGTGCATGCAGTTTTGTCATGCAGACTTCATATCGCCTGCGCTGCACTGAAAGCAAAAGCCTCAATTTTGTAATGAACAAAACAGTAATGAATATTCAAATTCTAAATATAGATTTTTTTAAAATGTAGTAAAATTGCACAACATTTTATCTTCTGTTGTGCAATTGACTGATGCAAGATCAAGTTGGTAATGATGGATGAATGACAGACACATGGAATTTAAGAAATACAGTCTGTATATTTGAGATATGAATGAAATACACTGTTTGACTGAGCAGCACCTCACAAGGTTCTCAGTGTTGGCCAAAGACCAAAGGTTGGTCAAGGACTAGGAACGGCTCTATTTGGTTAGTGAGGTTGTCTGACTGATTTTCAATTCCAGTCATGACCTGTGATTAAATAGTGTAGATTATTTCTTGCACATCAGTCACTGTAAAATAACTGGCACACACACACACAATAAAACCTTGAAGCCATCTTTAAGAATCCCTGCAAGCTTTGTTGTTTTGCTAAAATGCCATGCAGCCAAGGCCACCTACCTTGTCCTTATTACAGCCGAAACAGCTGACACCATCTGTTTCCACACGGATAGTCCAGCTACTATACTCAGAGCATGCCACTCTTGCTCATGCAACTACTTACAAAGGATACTGTAAAGCATTGACAGCCTCTCGATTACAGTCTGCCAAGAGTATCACTATATACAGCCGGAATGAGCCATGAAGCTTTGTCAAAAAAGAACCGTCATTCACTGTTTACCAATTGGCTGTTTGTTGACCACCGGCAGTTTGGGTCCAGGGGTCGACACAGATTCCTTTCTAGTAGTTATGGTTGGAGCTGAGAAATATAGTGTATGTTAGTAGACCTGGGAGAAACGCTATTACTGTATTTCCTGTAGAATGTACAAAAAACTGGTGGGTGTACAGTAAACAAAGTGCTAAGATGTGCAGGATAGTTATTGAGATGATGGGTTGAAAAGGTCAAGAGTTTGTTTCTGACCTCTGAACTCAACTTCAGCTCAGAAAAGTCATTACCAAGAGTTGTCTTTGGGGCTATGTTCCGGGTGAGGGGCAGTCTGCCCTGGGTCCTGTTAGGGTGAACTGACAAGGACAAGGGAGGAGAGATTAAGGTCAAGCAGTTACACATTAAGATAGCCTCATAGTCCTAAAAGAAGAAGAGTTATGTAAAATAGTTACATTCATGAACCTGTTTCACAACAGCAAAATGTGCTTTGGAGGATTCTTTTCCTCTGTCCTCTGCATTATATTTTTGTATTGTACCCATCAGAAAACTGTTCAATGCCAATGTTTATCAATTGTTTATCCTTTTATTTGAACCTGACATCTGTCACCAGTGGAAGAGTCGTGGTTCTGGCCACCTGGGGAACGTAAGTCCAATAATATTCATTCTCACTTTAGCTCTATTTTGGGCTTCAAAAACTCTTGAAGGAAATATCTGGCTTTTTACTTGCAAAACGCTCCATTATGTTCATCTGCTAGTCACTAACTCTGTCTGGGGGCAGGTGGTGTACAGAGGGTTTTTTCGCTGAAATGACATCAATGAGAACAGTCAGAGTGGCTCCAAACAGTTAAGTTGTGGGCCTAAAAATGAAAAAAAACAAAAAACTGAACTGATTCAAGAAGCATGGACCTGACGGGAACTGCAGAGTCTGTTCATAATTGTTTGGGGGTTCATCACTACAAATTACCTTCACAAAACACATTTGAGCTACTGGTTTGTGCAACCAAATATTTTGCTAATCCCACCATCCCACCCTGGACACACAGTTTCAAAGCAGCTTTATTGTACATGGCATCTGCAATAAACCAGCAAAATGAAAACTGAATTTTAAAAAAAGTGACACTGGATATGATGAGGTTCTGTCTGCAAAATGATGACCAAAATTCTAGTTAAAATTCTACCGGTCTTAAAGCAGGGGTCAGTGAGAAGGGTTGAAACAGACATTTTTCAGCAGCAATAAATCATAGTAGCTTATAAAATTCAACTGCTGTATTATAAAAAAGGGTTTAGTTGGTTTTACCAAAAGCAACATGTATGTCTCTATTGGCTTACCATGGCGAGGAGCAAAGGCGAAGGGTTTTGGACCTGGAGTTAAAGGTTTCTGAAGGGTAAAGGCCAAACAGACAAGGGGAAGAATTAGTCTTTGTTATGATCACAAGTCAAGTATTGGCATTTGACCTCAATGACATCTCTTCCACTGTGTTTCGCCCTCTACTCCATGTTGAATCGGTTAAGACCCTGGTAAGAAGCTTGTTATTTGAAGTATCCCTTTAGAAGGACAAGTGTTGTATCTGATTCTCAACAGCTGTGATTTTGTTTGTATGGAGCATGTGACACAAAAGCTTTACATTCTCCTAAATCAGTGCCACCTTACTCCTCTCAACTCATTTCCACACGGTTATCCTTCCCTCTCTAGCAGTCGTTCTCATTTCCCTTTTTTCTCTCTTTTGTTCCACTCCAGAAGTTAGGTACAGACTGCTTTCTTGGCTTGGCCAGCCCTGGCTGCACTGGTGTGGTTTCCATTCGGCAGTTGGATGGAAAATTAATTAGGCAAACAACCCTGAGAAGAGCATAAGCTCACTAAAGTGCACAACACGTACTCTAAAGCATATTGCCTTTTCTAAATACACACCTTGTCCCCAAAAGTATTCATTTTGAAGAGAGGAAGCATACCTGTGCAGTCTTGATACTCTGACTAGTTTATGACTTATTTCATTTAGCATATTCTACAACTATTATTGCCTGTATCCACATATTAACACCAGAAAACTCCTTAATATTAGCTATAATGCTTTGGTTATGTTTTGATAAGAAATTTAAAAGTCTGTCCAATACATACCACAGGGTTGATGGGACGTTTAAAGATTTTCTTGATGGCCTTCTCTGGAAACATGACACAAGATAAAAATCAGTACAGAACCACATAAAACCACATTATAAACATGCTGTGCTCAAGATGCATTTCATCTCGGAATATTTAATGAGAAGTTCTTCACTTTAATACAAGTTAATCACAAGATGGTTTTCGTTTTAGTTAGTATGTCATGGGTTTATATAATAAAGTATTCACATGTGATGTCACCACAGCCACTCGAACCCTCAGTTAGCATATTCCAATATGTGACACATCGACTATATATAAAGATGGACAACATGAGAGCTCCACAAAAGTGAAGCCAAAACATCTTGATCACCCCCTGGTGGTGGGCTGCAGTACAGGTCATAAACTCCTCCCCCTCAATGATATCAGGTAGGGCATGGGCCAAACTTGATGCTATAAAAAGGGGTGAAACGTCATGATTGACAGCTGAGCCCTGCTCGCAATCGAGTCGGGTGGGTGTATGGGCGGAAACTTGATACCAGGGATCCACCACCCGATCACTACCATGCAAACTATGGCTCGAAATGATGTTACCAGCACAAAATGGCAGCGCTCATATCCGGGATATTTTGGCTTCATTTTTGTACAATGGGAGGAAGTGGAGACGCATCGTCCAACTTTATTTATTTCAATGAGTCACATAAATAAAACATAGAAAATACCATTAAATTAGGAAAAGAGCTGTTCTTTAAATGACCAACGAAACATGTAATAAAATCAAAATAATGTTGTCCACAGATAGCCAGAAACCCCGGTGATTAGACAAATTCTGCTTTAAAATGGGACCTTCAGGCTACATGAACTTCATGACGAAGTTCAAGTAGCAGCAAAAATACTTTTTTCCTCACACCAATCATCAATCTGTGCTTTCTTTTATTAGGTATGATGATTAAATACCAAATATAAGTGTTTGACAACTGTTGAAAAACTACGAAACTTCCCCCACTTATTCTGAAGGCAAGAGAAAAATACTGTACTTCAAGGCTTATTGTTACCAATGGGAACCATCTGGCGTCTTTCTTTCATGGAGCTACTGTACATATTTAAAATAATTTCATGAATCTCAATATCTGGTCACTTGTTCTAGACCTACATTACATTGACATCAAACATACCGTCTATGCCCACTGTGCTGATGTTGTGAATGACCGGCTTGCTCCACACTCCAGTGCCATCTTTGGAGTTGGGCTGGACACCAAACTCATAGACTGTGTTGGGCTTCAGACTGTCAATGACCGTGTCACTAGTTGGGCAGGTCTGGTAGTTCCACTTCCTGTTCTTCTCACGATAACGCACTGTGTAGTGTCTGAGCACAAGA
The DNA here is from genome assembly GCA_037974645.1 of Hollardia meadi. Taxonomy (NCBI): domain Eukaryota; kingdom Metazoa; phylum Chordata; class Actinopteri; order Tetraodontiformes; family Triacanthodidae; genus Hollardia; species Hollardia meadi. The sequence continues at coordinate 19,317 of JBBPCS010043608.1, forward strand.
GATCCAGATGATAGAATATTTAGAAGAAGTAAAAGGAAAATGCATTTGCCATTCTTGTCATTCACTTCATCAGCTCTGAGCTCAGAGGCATTTAAACCCTTTAACAGGAATCTAAATGTCATGGTAAAAATTTTACCATAAAATCTTATTGTCTTGTATTCACCAGTAATGCATAGTTATAGCAACAATGCTAATGATGTTTTAACAACTGCAGCATCATGGGTTTGATCTTAGCTTAGGACTGTAACTGTATCTTCCCGCATGAACTTTACAGTCAGAATACAATGTTTTGATTCTGTGAAAGAAAGTTGCTTCTCTCTCCATAAGGGCCGATGCAAGCTTCTGGACCTTTAGTCAGAAGATACATATCAAACTAATATTAGCCATGAAACCAAGAAGAGATTTGGGTAATCATGCAGCGTAAATTACTCTGGAGTTAAAGTGTAATCTTTTGCACTAATGGTATACCAGAAAAGTACATACAATACATATATGTAGGTACTAGGGGGCAAGATGTGAAGTTTTGGAAAAACGGGGTACCAATTCTGGATCTTATAGTTATAACTACTACTACTACAGCCAGCTGGTAGTCAGGGCTAACCAGTATGCGTGTGTGTGTGTGTGTGTGTGTGTGTGTGTGTGTGTGTGTGTGTGTGTGTGTGTGTGTGTGTGTGTGTGTG